>KI966442.1:0-22748 GCA_000525045.1 Drechslerella stenobrocha 248 | reverse complement strand
AGCGGCCGGAAGCCCGCCAAAGAAGCGGAGGCGGAGAAAGAGTCGAGATTCCACGATATCAGCGAGCGACGGAGAGGTGCCAACGGTGATGAATACGCCGGCGCGAAAGGTCCAGAGGAAGGAAGCAGGTGCGGCAGCGAGTGGCAGTCCGGGAACGCCGAAAAAGGCGAGGCCTAGGGCGAGCAGCGGCGCTGGAACACCAAGGAGCGTCAAGAAGAAGACTAGTGGCAGTTGGAAGGTTGGCGGGAAGAGTCCGCTTGATGGTACGGTGGAAGGGGTGCAAGAAGGCCCGAGGGAACCGTTTGGGGCTGCGCTGAGCTATACCATGGGTGGTGGTGGTGGCGGCGGCGGCGGGACGTGATTTGTTTCAGTTGGAAATTGTACTAGCCCCGCTGACGATTTTGTTTTACCTGGTATTCTTTTCGACTATACATATGTATGACCTATGATATACGGTGTTACATTCCCATGTCTGATTTTGGATGTCTGGAGTTCTGTAGTCCTGTTGTTTTGACTGTACTGAGTTTGTGCAGACTTCACGGTGCGGCTTCTGGATTGTTGGGTACCTGGCTGAACACGGTGGATCTGTCCTTTGGATTTGTGTATGAATCCAATGTTAAGGCGGGTGTATGGTAGTCAGGTGCCGCCTATATGTACTTGATAGAATATACGGGGGGGGGGACAAATTTGGTCCACTGCGATGACTTGACGCCTGTTGGATACCGCTCACGCGAAGGTCCACACAAACCTCCATGTGCGATATATGCGTATTTTCAACGCCAGGCTGTATATACTATCAACACTTACCTAGGTATGTAACAGCGCGTCAACGATAGACTTTGAGATATATTGACAACAGGATGTTGCGCACAGGTGCTGACTGTACAGCTGTTCAAAGGTCCCCTAGCCCCCTGGGACCGCGTTACGTACCAAGCTCCGCAAAACTTACCTTGCGATCTTGGCCCCAGCTGAGCGAGATCAATTAAATCTCCAATTGAACACCGAAAAAAATTCATTTATAATATTCTGTTTGTGTGCAGCTCCAGCCTTGAATGTGCAGCTGGAACACAACCATATTCAACGCGCCCCTTCCCGCCTCGCCAATCGGATAGCTGCTCCCAAAGTTCCGCAGGGCAGCTAGTATCCCTTGATGCCCACGAAGTTAAATCCCGCACTGGGGTATCTGAACCGAGCCGAGTTGGTTGCAAAAAGAATGAAGTCTGTACGTACATGTACACCTGCGGCCCAACATGAGCTAACCAAAACTATGATTGCATCGATTGTGGCACGCTACGGCGCTCCACAGTATCACAATTGCAAAGGGGTTAATCACGTTAATAGACTGTGCGACTATTCAGTAGATGTGGGGATTCGGATCCACCTAGCACATTCCATCTGGCTGCGAGGGCGTCTGCGTGAATTGTATTCAGTAGTACGCGGTGCAGTCGAGGAGTCCCAACTTTGTTGAGCTCAGCGGCTTGATATATACCACTTGCAGGAGATTTGCGTGGGCAAAATACTATGCGCACATCTCGAGATCTCGCGGCCAATCTGCTGGCGTGTCGGGAGAGATGCACGCCTCAGCTAAGCATCAAATTGGCGGAGTTCGTCCAGGCCAGAACCGATCGCAATCGCGATCCCCAAAAAACGTCGCATTCGGCTGGTGATGACATCAGGTTTTGACCAGCAGGAGGTTTAATCCGGCCCATCCCAAGCGAGTTGCATTAGTGGGTCGGTCCCGGAAGTATACTTGATTGGATGTTCGATCAATTGCAGGGCTTGCAGGGAGCTCAAGGTGACCAGGCCAGGGCAGGTACTATCGTTAGGCTCCAGTGTAAATTAAATGCTTCACCATATTGACTGTGTTTATATTTACGCGCATGGCCGGTGCAGTGCAGTGCGGCAGTTGCGGACTGGAAATTTAAAGTTGGCCTAGTTTCCCGCCAATGCCCAGCGGCCATCCGAAGAATGATATCTAGGTAACGGTGCTTCCTGGATACAGACACTATATGAAACCGTCGAAATCAGGAGTTTGGCATCAGCTGAACTAGTGGCTCCGCAGCTCTGAGATTAGTTCGGTAAGGGCCAAATTCCGGACCAGCCTCAACTAATGCAGGAGATCACCAATCGCGTGTGTGCCGAGCGCCGACACAAACAAGGATTTTGTGCCGTCAGGTATGCAGAGCTGAAGTGTCTAGATATCGATGCGCATGTATGCCACGCTAGCCCTCCGCAGTGGTACGTTACAGTCGCAGCCTATGGGTCCACTTGAGATTCCTACCATATACCTAGGTACATACCTAGGTAGGTATCAGGACGCGGACGTGGGTAGGTAAGCCAATATATATTAGCCTGGTACCCGGATATACCAGGTAGTAGAGGCTTAACCAGCGAGTTACGTTACTTCTGCGGATAGAATTCCTGTGCCGACACAACTTCCCATATATATATTTGCGTGTAGCAATTTTCAACTGCCCTCGGAACTAAACGCGCTGCCGGTATGTAGACATCCTAACCTCATCGGTAAACTTGCATTTGCAAGTACACATCAATATATATAGATATATATAACAGAGCCTGTGAGCTAAAGTGTGGATATGACGTAGCAGTAGCATATCCCTAGCAGCACTAGCGCGGTCCACAGAACATATTGCAGGTTGCTTGGCCGTGATACTACGCCCTTTGTGCGATCTTTTGCAGTTGTTCGAATTTCAAGTTCGGAGCCATCTTCAGTTACCCATATACTCTACCCAGGAATCCTACGTCATACCCACTAGGTAATCAACCTAAGAGATTTATATCGATCAACTCGGTCCCAAAGTTACCCAGCAATATACGATATTGCCTCTTGGGTCTCGATAATTAGTCAACTGGGATTTAAATTTACTTTTCGATATTGATATAGATCAGTACTGACCAGTTCGCCCACTTGCACACCTCCGCAATGTCGACTGCATTGCCCACCCCCACCGACCTAGCTGTCGCGAAGCACGTACAGGCAACGGACCTGTCGAATTGCGAGCTCTACGGCGAAGATGGTTTCTGGGTTGCCGACCTCGCGGTCGTCCGTAACCAGCTGGACAGATGGAAGAAGAGTCTACCCTTCGTCCGGCCATTCTACGGTACTCACCCCGTGCATATGTCTTAAGCCAATGCCCGGTCGACATTTATCCATCTACGTTCCGTGGTAATGCGGCCTCTGCTAACGCTGTGAAGCCGTGAAATGCAACCCAACTCCACGTCTCCTCTCCCTCCTCGCCGCGCCCTGCTACGGCCTCGGATTCGACTGCGCAACCCACGCCGAAATCGCACAAACGCTCTCTCTCGGCGTTTCACCGTCTGATATCATTTACGCCAATCCCTGCAAAGCGCCCAGCCACCTCCGCTACGCTGCCAGCGCATCTGTCACCACCATGACCTTTGACAACGCCGCCGAACTGCATAAGATCAAAAAGTGCTGCCCGGCCGCACGCTGCGTCCTCCGTATCAAGCTTACCCCTGGCGCTTACACGGACAGTGCTGCTGAGGACCCGCGATACGACCTCAGCCTCAAATACGGCGTAGCTCTTGCTGGTGCGCAGGAGCTGCTGTTGCTTGCAAAGAGTTTGGGACTGATGGTTGTCGGTGTCGCGTTCCACGTGGGGTCTGGGCAAAGCGACTGCCGGGCATATTTGAACCATATTGTCGAGGCGAGGAAGGTTTGGGATATGGCAGCAGAGGTGGGGTATCGTTTCACATTGTTGGACATTGGCGGCGGATTCATGGACGAGAGCTTTGAGGATGTGGCTGGCTCGCTGCGGGAGGCGATAGAGACGGAGTTTGGCGACGTGATGAAGAATACCGAAGGGATGGAAGTCATCGCAGAGCCAGGCCGGTTTTTCTGCGCGACGGCGTTTACGTTAGTGACAAGCGTGATTGCGGTGAGAGGGGAAGAAGAGGGAACGGACGAAGCGGGGAAAAGAATGTTATACCTGGCGGACGGGATATATTCGAATATCAACGCGGCCATGTGGCCAGGTGAACTGACGTTCCCAACGGTGGTAAAAGGAAGGAAGATGGGGACAATGAAAACGAGAGATAGCCAGTTAGTTCCAACCCCATCTAGCACGAGCTCGGCAAGCAGTGATAGCGGTATCGACATGGAGGAAGGCAGCAGCGGTGAGGATGGCGGGGCAGGAGCGCAACTGAAAGGAGCGATGCAGGAGTGTTCGGTATGGGGGCCGACGTGCGACTGCGGAGATGTGATACTGAAAAGCGCATGGCTACCGAGGGACATCGAAGTTGGAGATTGGTTCGTGTTCAAGGGCCTGGGAGGTAAGTCGCCTGTTCCTAACTATGCTATGTGCTTGCGATAGAAGATAGCTCTGACGTGACGGCTTGATTCCGGCAGCGTATTCCGTGTGCATGAGAAACCCGTTCAATGGGTTCTCGACCGACCACAAGTTCTACTACCTTAACGAGTAATAAAGTCATGAATAAAAACGCAATTTCGTTAGATAGTACAAATTTCACTCAACTGCCACAGTGTATCCGAGGTTCGCAATGCCAAACGTAGCTTCGAGTTCTTCCAGTCTGCAGTCACAATGGCTGCTGTGTTGTAAATGTTGTAGAAAACGTGTTGGCCGGACTGGACCCCTGCGCGTCTTTGACTGCGCGACGGATCTCCAAACACGGCCAGTCGACCGACTTCAACTGCGATATCTCGACGGCAGCATCAACCAGGCCCATATACCTACTAGCAATGCCCACCGGCAGCATGATTCCTTCTAAATCCTCCACATCGCAGCCGCTAGTCCAAAATGGCACGCCAGCGGTCACCGGTGCGCCAGAGGACCCCGAGGCCGCCGAGGAATCTTCGCTCCTCTCCGCACTCACCCTCCTGCACCAGATGCACCAGAAGTTGACCCTCCTGCGCGAATCGATTCCGCACATGGTGCAGCCGATAATGAAGGCTGGCAGCTACTCAACTTCCGAGGCGCTGTTCGAAGACTTCTCCAAGCGCACGCTCAAGGCCTCCGAGGACCTTGTCGAGTTCACCACGCTCGTTAGCGACGAAAAGTGGGTGTTTGAGAAGGCGTCCACGAGCAGGAAGGATGGCGCGGAGAATGGTGAGGTGCGGCGGTGGAAGAGTAGTGCGCCTGTCCCTGTGTACCTCAAGGAGGCGCTCGCAGATGCTGCGGCGCGCGGGAAGACCAACTTGAAGGAGGAGGAGGAGGAAAGAGAGAAGAAGCGGGCAGCTGCAGCGGCAGGGAAAGAAAGGGAAGTGCCAATTGAAGAGGTGCTAGAGATGGAGGGCGAGGAAGCGCGTGAGAGGATTGTTGAGGAGTTTCGGACGGAACATGGCGATATTGAGATCACTCCTGACGATGATGGGAAAATAATAAAGGTACGTCCCCTACGCGATTACTATGGGTGACTGGATTTCCTAATAGCTTTGGATAGATCGGACTGCCCAAGGCTCTCAACCTCACATTCTCAATCGAATTCCCCGATATATCCTCCGAGTCGAATCGATATGTGGTCACGTTGCCCGTGTCGTCCTACCTGCACATGCTGATACTACGGAGCGTGACAACGAGACCGAACTCTGGCAGCTTGAAATATCTGCTCGTAAGCATCCTTGGCCCGTTCATCTACTTCCAGCTTAGATTCTAACATACATCCGCGGCACCTAGGATATGCTTGCAACCTACAAGACGATCTATACAACCAAATGTAGCAAGTGCGGGAAGCTTACCAATGGCCCCAAAGCAGATCTCCCTGTCGTCCGCCGCCTGAAAAAGACCATCAAGCTAGTGCGAAAGGACAAGGTGGACGATAGCGAAAACGTAGACAGGATGGACACCAGCGCGGACGGCCAGCCGGCGGGGCTGACTAAAGAGGACAAGGGCAAAGCCGGTAAGCCACGGGACAGCCTTCTTGATGAGAAGAGTGGCGAGGATGCGAAGCAAAGTGCGGATGAGGACGCCGAGATAGAACTCATCGAAGAACACTGGGCATCATACCATGAAGGTTGTTTGGCATAGGACGTTAGGGACGTTGGTTTCAAGCAGATTGTATGATCATGATACCCTGTACTTAGCTACCGGGGTACTATGAACCCCAGCGACACATTATAATGATTGGATTGATTACGCATTTGCCCTCGCTGGCTTGCAGCACGGTCTACCAACGCTATATCAAGTTGAGTTCAAGTCACGATGTATTGATTCATGTTTGAACATCCGAAGCATGACCTACATTACACCTGCCCCTGACGATTAATGGAAAAGAAGACAGAAGCAAGGCACCGAAGCTATGACCAGCGACGGCAGAAGACATGGGGGAATGAAGGAGGCAAGCGATATCCCGTTCCCTAGTAGATGAGTAGTTACAGAGAGGTAAGGACGGCGATCAGGTGTATATAAAAGGTGGAAAATGCGATAATAGTAAAACAGGGCCAAAGAGAGCGCGAACGAAAACCGAAAACACCTTAACGGTAAGATTTCCTAGACGCGGCAATGTTAGCATAACTCCCACGACTGCCATATATCCCGAGGTAGGATAGCAGGTGTGCAACGTACTGGTATCTGGCTCTGGCACCCGGACCACCAAACTTCTTCGGCTCGCACCGTCTGTTGTCGGCAACCAGCAGGGATCGGTCGTATGCCAGCAACGCCGCCTTGAGTTGGTTCTTCGAGTGCTCGTCAACGTACTTTTGGTAGTAGGCGATAATCGACTTGGAGATGGCCTGGCGGATAGCGTAGATTTGGGAGGTGTGACCACCACCAGTGACGCGGACACGGATGTCGACGTTGGCGAACTTGTCGAGGCCGAGAACCAAGACGGGCTCGTAGACCTTGAATCTCAGGACCTCCGGCTGGACCAGAGAGATTGGCGAGCCGTTAACTTTCAGCAGTCCTTTGCCGGCCTGTGTACGTGCCACAGCTATGTTAGCCTTTGATTCCCAGGTTTCTATACCACAGTCGAGATCTATTTTTTTGTAGGAGTGCAGACCTTGCAGTAGGCGACGGCGGTGGCTAGCAAGAACAGCATAATGTTAGCAATCCCATGGTTGTGATCGCGATGGCTCGACAGCCTCCTTTCCTGCCCTCCGAGCCAGCATGGGCGGAAGCGCACCTGTCTTTTTCTTGCCGAAGCATTGAACACTCTGTGTCGTCGACGACATGATGGGCGAGGGGATGTGTAGGTGGGTTTGGTGGTGTCGGCGGGATGCTGGTTCGGTGTCGGTGAGGTAGTCGTGATATTCAAGATTGAAAGACGCCTCGCTTCGGTGTTGCACTTTTCCTCCAAAATTTGCGTAGTGGGAAGGATCACGTGCTGAGACAGGGCGGGGAGCTCAGGGCAGAAAACCCTCAGATCGCGCCGAGTTGCCGCCGCTTAGGCGCCTAACTATCAGTTTGTCAAACATATTCGATGGGGGGGTTGTGTTGTCCAAGGCGAATTGCAACACAATGTCTCGAGCATGTCGTCTCCTACCACCGACTCACATCAGAGGGATACAGGTACATCGCTATCCGCCGATGCACCATCTCTTCCCGTCAAGCAGTTGAGACTATTCGCCTTCGGTTCAAATTCTCTAGGCCAACTTTCCATTGGTAGTATCGAGGATGCACATACGCCAACCGAGGTCCTCCTCCCTCCGCGTACGCTTCTGTCCGACATCAGCATCGTATCTGGAGGAAACCATACTTTCTTAATATCCAAACCCTCCGGCATCATCTATTCCGTCGGCGATAATGCTTTTGGACAAAGCGCGACCTCCTGGACGCCGGATGGCACCCAAGTAGCGCAAGCTAAAACCACAGCCTTTGCTGCGATCCCCCCACCGACACCAACCTCTTGCTGGATGTCTGTCAGCGCTGGCTGGCAGTTCTCCATCCTGCTCTCCTCAGAGAATCAACTGTACGCATGCGGTAACGGCCCACGCGGGGAGCTCGGACTCAGTGCATCTGTTACCACCTCGCCAACGCCCACTCTGATATCCGGATTCCCACCTTCTACAGTCCATATATCTCAACTAGTTAGCAGCGTAGAGCACACATTGGCACTCCTCTCAGATGGCTCTATCTACGGCTGGGGGAATGGCCGGAAAGGGCAACTTGGAACCCTTCCTGCAGGCGAAAAGCATCTCTGGAGCCCTACAAAGCTGCAGCTCGATGAACTCAATGGCTTTCAAGCTATCGGTGTAGCTGCGGGGCGGGAATTTTCCGCTTTCATTTCCCGTGGGGGCGAAGTGCGTGTGGTGGGGCATGATAAGTGGGGTGCCATACGGCTCAACCCACTATCTACAAATCTTGATCTTGACTGGGCGCAATTCATGGCTGGCTGGAGCACCATTCACGTTCTAAAAGGCAACGGAAGAGTGGTGTCATGGGGGAGGAGCACCCATGGCCAATTGCCACCAGGTGACATACCGGAGCTATATAGGGTAGCGGCAGGCAGCGAGCATGCTATCGCGCTTGGGAGAGACGGAAGGGTATACGCTTGGGGGTGGGGCGAGCATGGAAACTGCGGACCACTGGCGGAAGGCCGAGGAGAAGTGGTGAGATGGAAGCAGGTGGTGGCCGTTGAAGGCGCGATAGGGGTGGAGTACCGGGTGGAAGGCATCGCGGCAGGTTGCGCCACTAGCTGGATATGGGTCAGCCAGGCCGATTGATATTGGTCCGATAGGAAGACTTAGACAATATTAGCTAGCCATTCAGCACGCCGTTTGGAGCCAGAAGGCAGCCAAGAGATTCTATCTCTAGCATTTTAGCACGGTATCAAAGGTGTCTTGGATGACGACTACGCATTTATCTAGCCGCCAGAAGGTGGTGCTGGCCAGTGGTAGTGGGTAGTAGTGGTGATATCTCCCGATAGTGTAACGAGCCCAAATGCGCGCACAAGCACGATTCAACATTTCTTGGCATTTTTCACTCACCCGAATACAAATTTCGCGACAAGAGAATCCTGGCCAGCAATGACTTCTCTCATCCTCCTCGACCTCCCCCACCCGTCTTTCTGCGCCATCGACCTTGCCTCCTTCACGACCGCACCTCGCTTCCGCGGCATCAAAAACATACCACCTGGCATCCACTTTTGCTACTTTTCTCCAACCTCGGACCACCCCGCCGACCCATCCAACACCGAATCGCGAATCATCGACCTCGATGGCCAATCCTCAAACCCTTCCTCCCTTCATTTCCGCACCGGCTTCTTCTTCGCAGCATCCCCATCGAAGCCTTACATAATCCGCAAATGGTGTTCCAAAACTGAAACACTGCTGTCCGAGTCGGATATCCCAGATATCGACTTGGACAACATCAAGAAGAACCTAACAGGGATCCATCACGAGCATCTAAGCCCCTACGAGAAGCTTCAGGTTCCGGAAGAAAAGCTGCTGGCCTGGAACCTTCTCTCCTCCGTACTGAACCAGTCGCAGGCCACCTTGACTCGCATTCTGGGGCCTAGCTGGAGCTGCGAGTCCACGAGAGAGACTACCTGGGAAAGCGAGGAGCTGGATGAGGCTATAAGGTCGAAAACCGAGGCTACTGGGTCAAGGCCAATATTCGGCCCGGAAAAGCCATCGGACGATAAGAGTGAACAAGCGAAAGACGTGCTAGACTATACCAGGATAGACCTAAAGCGGACATGGCCGCCAAACGCAATGGGCCGGGAGCGGACGGTATGGGCAAGGGATAGGAGTTGGGTTATCACAGATATCTTCCGGCGGTTATCGCCAGAGTACCACGTGAAACCCCCCCAACTAGGTAATGGAGGCAATGCTGAGAGTCGCGCCACGGCAAATTCGACAGCCGAGTCACTGGCTGGTGATCTGCCACCTTCCGAAAGCACGATGGATGGCCAAGCTGCGCTACTTGCGGAATTTGTCCTGTCATTTGTGCTGACAGTATTGTTGGCGAATTACTCCTCCACGGTGCAATTCAAGCACTTACTCGAGGTCTCACTGACTGCTGGAGAAGCAATCAAGTCGCATACGAGGTATTTTGCACGACTGACTGGCGTCATCGGGGGCGTATTGAAGGCTGTAAAGCTCGTTATCGGGGATAATGTGGATGCGGACGATGATGATGACGATGGGGAAGAGACTTACGGTGTCCCTATCGAGGAGGCGGTGCTCGAGGAGTTTGTTAGTGGCGGGGACGCATGGCTGATCAAGCTGCTAAGAGGATTTAGCAGAGAGCTTAGGGACGTTGACGAGGCACAGGATATGAAAGCATTAGCAAAGCTGAAGAAAGAGTTTACCAAATTGCAAAGGGTTTGTAAACAATTTGGGTGGTACCTGGATGATCAGTATGTGAGAAAGGGTATGATAGATCTGCCAGCTGAAGAAGGAGGTGGGAAGCTTGAAGTGGAGCTGGAAGATATGGAAGGCGAAGATGAAAGAGGCGAGTTTGCCCCTGTTATTGTAGAACTGTAGCTTGGACACCAATGCAATATAGGCCTTTATCCTTCTTGTGGCGCTTTACTCTTCCCTCGTACACAAAGAGCTGGCCACCATAATCAATGCAATTAGGCAGTTTAGTCGCGCCTGCATGGTCATACAAGCATTCCGATATAGCACCGACACTCTACTATCCAGCTATACAATATGGTTTCTTAATTAAGCAATACAACAGGGTCTGCAGACATCAGTAAACACGGTGGCATATGTAGTTGCAACATATATCAGGATACCAATGACACAATAACACCCCAAGTCTACCTGACCGTATAGTTCGATACCCTTTCGATTCCCCAACCGCCATTTGAACTCACATTCTGCTACAGACTAGTCTAAACCTTTCGTCGCCCTCAAGCTGTCTTCCCTGTAGCTATATAAGTTTTTTGATAGGATAAACACAGCTCAGCCATATGTAGGAAGAATAGAGGGAATAATAATATCAACCTATATGAATTATAATTACCCAGCTTTCGTCGATAGGGCAACCCAACTCTGTATACTCGGCACCTCGGCACCTAGTGCACATTCGGGTGTTGAGCTGTTGTATTTTCCACACCAACGCATGTGAAATAGCGATAATTCATATTAGGACACGCGCATCTGCTCCGACAGAGAGGGGCAAAGACCGGCGACCACACCGGCGACATGACCGAGACCGCCAGCTCGACGGACTTCCGCCATGAAACCAGCGGATCTCGCGACTACGCCGCCGTAAGCACGAATCTCAAGTTGGAGAACAGCCATATCGAGTGTATCAGCCAAGGGGAAGGCAATGAGAACGCGTTGGTCCGCGGTGGTGGCGCTTACCCGAACAGCGGGAATCCCAATGCGGTAGGCCAGCACCAGTGCCAGCTGGGTTGACAGATATCTGCAGCATAACGTTAGATTGCTAACCACCACGTTTGCTATAGATAACCTGGTACGAAACACAGGCCAAGGAGCCCGAGTATGAATATAAATATCAGCTGCAAGATGATTCCGCGCCGGTCGAGTTGGAACCCGCTGAAACCGATATCGCCGGCGGGGACGTCGACTTTGTTCGGTTCGTATGCGACAATTGCAGTAGAGAGATAGAGTTGGACCAGCCGCGCATCCATTGCAATGATTGCACGGGCTATGATTCCTGCGCGGACTGCCACCTCTCCGGGCGGATGAGCGGGACGCATACTTTCGCGCATAGGTTCCAGATCATCCAGCCTGAAAGGCAGCCTACGCGCGAGGCCATGCAATACAACGATTCACAAAAGGAGTTCGTCCCTCCTGCCGTCTCGGTGCTTCGGGATGCAACTAAGTCTCTCAGGCCCGTGCTACCCAAAAGCGAGGTTGGCGTGAAAACGAGAGCTACGATGAGGTCCGATAATTCTGCACCGGAACCTGTGCAGTTCGCTTCGATGGATAGGAAAGACCAGGGACCCCACTGGAGTATAACTCCATCTACATCCCCGGTGGCTTCGAGTTCACCTACACCTAAAAGGGCGTGGACGTGGCTCGGACGTTCTGAGGGCAGGAAGTTCTCAGGCCAGGCCGTGAATCTGTTCACCACCATCTTCGACTACGTTGATAACATGTATGAGCCGTTTGGAGCGGGTGAGCTGTCTCCGGAAAAATTCTTGCACGCACGGTGCTTCTGGCTGGATCCGAAGCAGAAAAGAGAGTTGTTCAGTCAAGCCTACAAAGGCGAGGGTAGCTCAGGTGCGAAATTGCCAAATTACATGCGACCCCGCATAGCTTCGCTTTTTGAATCTGCAGGTCTGGCTAATTCTTAATATCTTTATTCGTCCGGTCGCCGGCCATACAGGTGTAAAGACTAAAACTTGGATTCACATGAGCGAGCTGCGGCGTTTAATGGATATTCTACAGCGATCTCCTCGGGACTCTGACCGCGACGCTGCGAACCCAGCGACAGTACAGCCACATGTAACCTGGGAGGGCTTCCAAAAACTCTGCCGTGACCGCATGTTTGCCTTCCCAGATGAATTCTGGCAGGAAACCCGCTCAGTCCTAGAAGCTATCCCCTCGATATACAAGCCTGCTTTACCTGAAGGTTTCCCGCCGCGGGAGTCGTTTCCACAAGTCGCCCATGCTGATGCGAAACGTCGTCTACTTTCTCTGGCGCATCAATATCAGAAACTCGACTTTTTGATATACCCCTCACCTGGCCCGCAGAACTCAGCAGAAAATGGATAGTTAGCTTCGGTTCGTCGAGGTTGTGCATGTGCAGAGCCCTGAGGCGTAGAAACTGCCTGGCTAGGTCGTATATGTAGCCAAAAAAGCCTTTGGTACCGATCGACCTCGAAATAGAACAAAATTGATATGTGCGTACGATAGTTAGGGGAGGGTAAGGGGTTACCGCTCGCCATGATTGACTGCAGCTTTTAGCGTAGTATGTACTTATAAAAGACCACCGTATCGCTGGTTGTTCCGATCAGTTTTGTTTGTATGATAGACCGGGCCGCGCATCACCAGACAACATGTATATTCTACAGCTTTATACATGTATCCCAAATGATGAGTTTCCATGACTATCCAACCCCCTCTCTATATCTTCGCATGCTCGGTCTTGCTCACTGTCGCCGCGCCATCCACCTGCTGGGACCCCTCCAACGTCTTCTCCACTCCAGTGCCCTTCGCAATCGGAAAGTCCCACGCTTCATCGCCACCAAACCACCAATTCCTCTCCTCGCCGCCGCTCAAAAAGCTACAATCGCCATTAACCTCACAGCTCCAACCGCCGACCACGCCTTTACCCCTCCATGGCAGCACTGGCACAGCGTCCTTATTCAAATCCATAGTCCCCGTTCTCGGCACTTCCTTCCCATCAACATCAACCCACCACTCAGCCGAACTGCTACTCTGACTGGTCTTGCGTTTATACACCGAGCAAGAACATGTCCCCGCGCCTACATCCATACCAGCATCGCCAACCAGCGCTCTACCCACCGCGATGACCGTCGCGGCGTGCGACACCAAGACAATCGCAGTAACGTGAGGGTAGTTTTCGTCAACGTGGTTGATCAGCCGGGTGAGCGCGTAGGCAGCGCGGTCGTGCACCTGCGCCATTGACTCGCCGCGGACGGCCGGGGTGATGATTGGCTCGTATGCGGTGTTCAGTATCGGGAAGAACGTTTTGAGAAGCTCCGGAGTCGCGGGAAGCGGGTGATCGAAAGGCGCGACGCCGAACCATTCCCTGCAGCACGCGCGTACGTGTTAGCTGTGGGAAGTCAAGCGACTGCATCAGGAAGGGGGGGCAGGCATAGAGATATATTTCATACGCAATGCCGCCTTCAACGCCCTCGATTCCTATGCCCAGCTCTTGGGCGATCGGCCCCGACGTCTGCAGGCAGCGGTAGTACGGGGAGGAGTAGATTTGCTGCGGTTTGGCGGGCAGCCCGGCGAGGTGGACACCTAACTGCTTCGCTTGGTCGACGCCATACGAGGTGAGCGGCGGGTCGGAGGGAATTCCCGTGGGCGACTTGATCGTGGCGCCGTACGTTCCGTCGTTGGAGACCACCCAATTCGAGCGGAACTAGAGGGCGTCCGTGATTAGCAGACCACGGCCCAATGGAGAGGCATGTAGGGTGTGGGATACCTTACTCCGTGGCGGGTGACGTAGATTGTTTCCAACATCCTCGGAGGCCGATGGGTGCCCTATTTACAAACCTGATGTATCGATGTTGTAGACGAATGAGGTTTACCGATGTGTTGAGGCCAAGGTTAGAGCAGACCCCTCCGTCCTTTCAAGACCCCTCCCCCGCTTCTCCCCGTTGCTCTTCAAAGCATTCACTCGCCCCGAACCCCTCTATCGAACTATCATCCAGACTTCACCAGCCTACGCGCCCTTATAACAGCTGAAATCGGCCCCTTTTATATATATCATTTGTTACACAGCCTCGTACAGAGAATAATACACCTTCACCAACATGGGCGTCGAAAAGAATATTCTTAGAGCCGGCAACGGCACCAACTTTCCCAGAGTTGGCGACAGAGTCGGAATCCACTACACCGGCAGGCTCGAGAATGGCCAGGAGTTTGACTCCTCCATATCCCGCGGTGAACCACTCTTCACGAGGATCGGTGTCGGCCAAGTCATCAAAGGCTGGGACGAAGCCATCGTCACCATGTCTCTCGGCGAGAAGGCCATCTTAACAATCTCCTCCGATTACGGATATGGCGCGTCAGGCTTCCCCGGCCTTATACCTCCACACGCGACGCTGATATTTGAGGTGGAACTTGTGAAAATCAATTAATTATTCTTCTCGTTGCGACGTGTCCGACGGTTTCCTTTAGGCAGATCCATTCAATATGCGCGGAGGATGAGGGAAATGACCAACGTTGTATATTGTTGTCTTTGGTCCATGCTCCTGTGTACGGCACTACTCGCACATGCACGGCCATGTATATGTATACCACCTGTATTCTATCTAGAGTACGGGAACAGGATTCTTCCCCGATATCAAAATTTCGCCGTGTCGAAATCATATCGCAGAGTGCTGTGTCAGAACTCATGTTACGCCGCTCAGCATAGCTACCACGCCTAGGCATAACCAACTCCGGCATCTCAAATGTTCTAGCATCTAGCTTCAAAGCTACCTCAAGGAACGAGCGTGGGTAATGAATTCGCTTTTGTACAGGGTGTTAGGTCTATAGCCAATCATATATACAGGACTCGGGGTCCTACGAATGTAATTTGTCCATGTCTGGACTATGTGACCTAGTGGGTATCCATATTCCATGTTCAACAGACAAAGCCAAAGAAAGTAAAGGTTTATAAAAAAAAAATGACCATATACGCATAAGGGTATTATGATGCGCACTTGGGAGAACTCATCGTGTCCAACACGCTGACGAGTCTAATCGGCAATAGTAAAGGGTAACTCCAAAACTCCAAGTAGACGCTTGCGCAAGCATCTCCATATAGATCCGAGTACACCATCCTATTTCACCGCCTCATCAACAAGCAGCACGCCCTCTGTCGCCAACACGCTAAAGTTAACATTTCCGTCCGCCCCCACAGTCACACTCTCAGGTTTCGCTTGCGTCGCGATGGCCCCAGTGTCGTCGCTGAAAGTCAACCCACTGACGCTGGCTCCGCTCTTGGCATTAAGTCCTGCAGCTTGCAGCCTCAGCAGCTTGAGTTTGCGGCCAGGTTGGAAGCCAGAGAGCGATACGCTAGTCTTCTTTCTAGGGCCCTGAGTGCCAAACCCCGGGGGTGAGCCCTTGGAACATGATCGGCATATTAATGAGGCCTCATCGGAGCTGTTGAAGCGAGAAAGATTAAGCACCACTGCTCGGGCGAGGTAGATCCCCTTGTTGGTTGAAGGTTCTGCCGCTGCTCGTGCACCAGGAGTCGCTCGGGCGGCAACAGGGACGGTGACAGTTGTCTTGATTGTTGTGATTCTCCGTGAGATCCAGGATATGGTGGTTGCAGCGGTCAAGGTCGTAACTACAGGGGCTTTGACCATCTTAGTCTCGTAGATGACAGAGCTGGTTTGCGTAGTCATTGTCTTGATGCCAGTTTGCCTTCTCCGAACAACGGAGGGAACCATGACCACGGTTGGGTGCGCGGCGTACATGATGATGGTGGTGATAGTCATCACCCCGTCCGAGCCGCCGTTCCTTACGATCCGAGTCGTAGGTTTAACAACGGTCGTGGTCACCGGGACCCGCGTAGTTACAGGAACCCTCCTCACCGTTCTGGTGGTAACGGTTACTGCTGAGACAACCGTGGACTTTGCAACCCGCGAGAGGGATGTAGTCATTATAGTCTGGACGCCTGCTTGGAGGACTACTGATTTCGAAACGCGGATAGTAGTTGTGATGGTGCTCACGCTCCTGCGCTTGCCAACATCGATCCCTGGCTTCGGGATACCCGCCGCTGGTGCGGCGTTGTTGTTGTTGTTGGAGTACAACCCATAGACAGAGATGTCGCCAGCGTTATTTGGCAGCGCCACTGGCGATATCAAGAACTTTGTATTGGAATTCCGCGCAGGTAGGGCGAGCGCCTCAGCTAAAAAGTACATGCCATAGACCATGGGACGCACACCAGTCCTGACATTGTCTCCTGCTTTCGGCAAGAACATGGAATAGGCGGTGGTAAGGGTGCTGTGGATATAGACTCGCTGGGCCCTCTTCGCAGCTGCCGACAGTGCATAGTTGACTAGCCAGAGAGCGGCTCCGAACGTGTCGGAGACATCTGGGGCCCCGCTGCAACTGACGCTGTTGGTTTCACCAAAGGTAAAAAGGCCGCCTGCGCCCTCTGCGGCGGCTATATCAGCATTGAAAAGATTGAGCTGGGTGGTGAGGAGATTGTGGTCGGCCAAGCTATCAAGCCTTGTTGCATCTCTACCTGCGCCGCAGTAGCTTTGAGGATAGAAATGTAGCGAGTAGGTAGGGATTCTGTAGTTATTGTTATGGACACCAGCCGCAACCAACTGCTTAAGATCGAAACCATTTGGTGAGGTCCCGGCGTAAGCTGCAGGTTGGAATTGCACATCCGATATCTTTGCCTTGATCATATTTGCGACTTTGGTCCACTGGCTGGAGTAGTCTGTCACGGTCCACGGATTCGTTCTCAGGTTGTTCCGAACAAAGTTGTCAACCTCGTTTCCGATCTCAAAGCGGTCCATCTGAGGGATACCCTGCTTTGCAGCGACGGCAAAGTCAATGGTATTTTTCCAGTTGTCCGTTGTATTGGCCAGGTTGAGCCCAAATGTGATTTCGGTGTCCTTCGGAAAGTAGTTTGCGATAATGGGGAAGTACGAGGGACCAAAGTCCCACCGCGATTCCGGCAGCTGGTTGTATATCATGGCCTCTTTTTGATCTGGCAAGAATATGCTCTTGTCCATCCCGGAACCTCCAATGCGCACGGAGGGACGACCACCCGTCTTGTCAAACCAGGCATTCATTATATTTTTGGTAATTTCAGACTCTGTGAAGCCAGTAATGGCCATGAGCTCCATCGAGAAGCTGACGAGGGATCTATCGACGGTTGGCGCCGCCGCAGCATTTTGTAGGATAGGCGATACATTGATGACGGTCGACGTCCCTAGCTGTGCATGCGATCCGGTAACGAAAGAAGTATAAACATAAAATAGAGAAAAGAACGCAGAAGCGGCTACACGCTGTGCATTTGGCCGCATTGTAACAAAGGAGCGTATATAGTGTCAACGATTCAACGCTGAACAACAGAGATTGTATATTGAAAGAGTGGATTTGGCGGGCGCTGATCTACAGCGCTGAGAGCCTGGCCTGGCGGTGGAACAGATAAGTACTGACCTCGACTCGGGGTTCCTTCCCCAACGGTGGAGGGGAGCAGTCCCAGAACTTATAGGTTGGGCAGGTGCATGCCCCTGTCACTAACATATATTGTCTGAGAATGGTCGGGTCGACTTGCATGGAAAGTGGTCAAAGAATCGGCCTGCTCATAGTCGCCTCAGGGCACCCCACGCAGCTTTCGAAAAGGCCATTGCCGGGTTATGGTAGCAAGCCGAGTCGGGGAGGGGGAGCCACTCTCAACGGCGGCGCCCGAACCAAGGCTGCCCCCTGCATTGGGTGGCGGGGAGCGCTGGCGCGGATATGCATCTCTGCTTCGTCCAATTGCTCATGGGGGACGTCGCAGTCCAGGATCGATGTGAAGCAGAGGGGCTCGACTGCCGGGGACCCGGGTTTGCAGGCTGTGGCAACCCCTAAATCGAAGACTGGCTCTGGTGGTAGAGAGTCAGGTACCGGACAAGAAGGAATAGCGTGGTACTTTGCTGCAAGGTACCCGGCGGATGCACCGCATCGAGCCCAGCGCGCGGTTTTGTGGAATTGAGATGCCTCGTCGTGTGTGTTGTCAACGTCGTCATGTTGGAAGTCGAGATTTGGTATATTCCTTTGGCTGCCAGCTGCCCTCGTCCATCGATTCCAACTCCCAAACATCGTCATCAACCCCGTCTACCGGCATAGATCCACCACACTTTGCGAATACGACGTGGTTTGTCCTCTGAAGGATCCCCAAACCCAGCGGCGCTAGTCCTCGGGTAGGGTCTGGGCCACACAACAGGCAGCAAGTCCCCAAGAGAATGAGATCCGAGAAAAAGTTAATATACATGGGGAGCCGTCGACACCTGCGAGAAACTACACCCTCCTGTCGAGTTATTTGGTATTTTTAGCCGCAACGGGAGCAACCTGGCTGCTCAGACGAAGCTTGCTAACCCAAACGGCAAAAGCCCAGGTCTTAGCGTTCTCGAACCGAGCACCTTGAAACACGCTGGCATGCTCACTTTGACCTCTCACTCGTAGGTGCTGATTGCATCGAGCCTTGCGTCAAGCCTGATGGGTGTTACTGCTGATTCCAATTACTCAAGGCTGCTGCCCAACAGGCTCAGTTCACAGTTTACGACTTCAGAGATTGGCATATGCTCCTCTTGGGATTTGTACCAACGAGACCGTGTCATCCAAGATTATACGGGATGTCTAACATCCTCATACCCCTAGCCAGCAAGCAACTTCATAACATTACTGCAGCACCAACTCGGGCAACTCGACGTGCAGACCCGGTATAAACCACCTCCATACAAACGGGCGAAGTTGTATTGACTCAGCGCGGGCCATGGAACTTTCCTACCTTATTCTACATCTTCACGTTATCGTGACCCTTGACAACAAGATTAGCTGGAGCATATGTCCAACTGCCACCTCTCCCCCTCGCAATTCCCAGGCTGTCAGAAGGCCCGTATGCTTTTGAAACATTCTTTCACCTATTTCTCTCACTATCAAGGGTAGAGAAAAAAATGTGCACAAAATTTGCCGTGTTCCGCTAAATTCTCCTGCAGCCGATATATAGTGTACTTCCCGGGCGCCCGGAGCAAGGGTCTACCATGGTACTTGTACCGATGTAGACGACAATTCCATCTAAAAGCCACCCCCCGGCAACAATGTCCAGCTTCCTGATCGCCACGACGCTGAAGCGTCAGTCGCCGGTCACTACCAGCAAAGTAACCTACCCCTTGACCCGCTTGAATACTCATACCAAGCGAGCGAGCAGACGACTAGCGGAAGAATAATTCAGCCAAGCGAACCCCCACGACGGTCTAGGTCGTAAACGTTGGTAGATGCCACTGCAACTATCGGCAAGTCCAGCGGTTACCCCTGTTGACCGTTCAGCACCTAGCAAAGCAGAACCAAAGAACGTCGAGATAGCCCACCTGCACTGCCAGCTCAGCTCTCGGCGGGCCTGCTGCTACATCATCAGCATTTTCTACCAACGTATTATATACCGCAATGTGATCTAGGAGACGATCGCGAGTGGGTACAGTAACCGACCATGATAGACCATCAGTAGTCGAATTACATCGCTTTCCCATCCTTTGACCTCGGAAAGTTAAGTTCTGAACGACGGGGGTGCCGGCGCCGGCGCCGGATTTACAGGTCTGCTGTCTACAATCTCAGCCAACCGCCCAACCGGATTAACACATGCCACCTTGCTGCCTGATAGTCTTGTTTTTTCTCCCGGAGAATATGAAACACCGATCGTGCTTCGGAGCTACAAGCCCAGCCCACACCTCAATGCAGGCGCGATGTCACGCTACCGCACTCTCCTGACTCGCGGAACCAAACCCATTTTATGATTACGCAGGAGCACACCTACCTGAGGGCAAAACAAGCGATGACGACGGAAAGCAGCCAGCGCGCGGAAACTCCAAACTCCGCAGCTGATCCCTGGTCGGGGCTCCCCTCGAGGCCGGTTGACGCCTGCCCAGTGTAAAATCCCCCGTCCCAAGGGAAGACGCAACCACAAATCGGATACATTGACAATCAACCCAAGGGAGGATACCGACCTCCGGGCCAGCTTGACAGCCTCGCGCTAGACGAAACCTCCAGGCACAGTTATGCGTTTGAGCAGTAGCTAATCGGCCCACGAGGTGGGAAGCGCGCACTCCCAGAATATCCGTTTTTAGACATGCAATGGCGTTGAGGATACATGACACCCACGTGCCTCGCTCGTTCGCCCACGGCGTCCTCGCTTGGAGCATGAAGAACATGAACAGAAGCTTCTGCACATGCACACGATCCAAAAAGGGGAATCGCCTCAGGAACCACTTGTGTAACACACACAACCGCCACAACACCCAGCCTGCATTGCTGCGTTGTCGGCTCTAAAACTCGCCCCGCCTTGCTTTACAACCGCCATGCCGACGACCTATCAATAGTCGACGGAGAAGGGCACCTGAAACGCATCCGGAATCCACATGTATGCACGGGAAGCAAGGAGAGATGTTCAAGTATATCTATCCGCCCTGGTGCCTGCTAGACGAGCTGGCTATATCCCTGATCGCGTGTGCGGGATATATCATCCCCGGTGTCTGTGGGACCACTTGGGCGCTGCAGCTGGTCGCGAGCCGGAACGAGATCTGTTTCTTGTCGGTTCATGACTCGCTTGGCTGGCACGTCAGCTGCTATTGGTTCCGCCAATGGTGGATATTTCGCCTTCCTCCGCCTTATCTTTAATTACATCAAGCCCGGCAGAGTAGACTTCAATATGATTGGCAAGAACGCTAAATCCGCATGGTTAAAAGGCTATTATCCGCAAGAATGACGTTCAATGGCATCTCATAGGCTGACGTATCCGGAGCAAATTTTGCACCGCGGGTATTGCGTCAATCGTGGATAGAGTGAATTAGATTATATTCGGACACAAGCCCAACGTGGTAACTATAAACAGGGCTAAAAGACCAGGAGTACAAAAGCAGTTTTGGCCAAAAAAAGGGATAATTATAGACAGAACAGAAGAGAAAGGGAGAGACTGCCAACAGTCGAAATCGAAATCGGGATCGAAATTGAAATCGAGATTAGTAGAGCGTAGCGCTAGCGATAACAGCTACAACAGCAAACACGAAACAAAATGTTTCTACACGAAGAGATGAACGAAATGCCAAAACAACCCTGCAAGCTTAACAATTAACTACCGTGCAAAGACGTCATCAGAAAACGCAATTGAGCAAGCACAGGCGCGAAGGAGAAGAAGGAGAAATCGAAGAGAAGAGAAGAGAGAAAGAAGAAGAGAGCGAAAGCATCCAATCATCCCTTAGTGTATGTAGTGCAGTGCAGTGCATATATCGTGTAAGGTAAGGCGGCATCGGCTCCCAATAGGTATATGTGTGCGAGTGTACGGACGGGGCTGTAAGGTAGTAATAATATGGCATGGTGCTGCTGGCTGGTATGTCTTGTGTATGTCTGTGTGTGTGTGTATGTATGTATGTATGTATGTATGTATGTCTGTACTCACATCATGCTGCTCTTCACCTCCTCCCGTCCAACCATATCCCATCCATCCTCCTCTTCGCTCGCCTTTGCCGCGCCGCCGCCACCCGCGCGCTCCTCGACAGGAATCCGATCCCGCAACCACTCGAGCACCTCCGTCGTGCTCCGCTCCAACACCTGCCGCCTCGGCACCTTGAAGGCGTTTCCGACAACCCTCAACTCGCGCAAGCCCTCTAACAGGCCCAACCGCGGCGGCAACCGCCCAATGCAATTATTCATCAGATCGAGCACCTGCAACCCTTCCAGCCCATCGACCTCCACCTCTTCGATGCGGTTATCGCTCGCGACAAACGTTGTGAGCGCGCCAAACACCCGCGTCAAGCCTGGAGGATACCCGGTCAGTCGATTGCCATGCACGTCGAGGTAGTTGAGCCGCGGGGCGTCCAGACGGTCAAACAAGGGCTGTATGCTCGTCATCATGTTGCTATGCGCGAGCAGAGTCTTGAGGTACGGGAAGGAGAGTACTGCGTCGCCGGGCGGGAGGTAGTCGGTGCCCCGTATGCCGTTGATGCTGAGGTCGAGAGTGTAGAGCATGCTAAACATGGGTAGCGCGTCGGGGAACGCGCGCAAGGAGTTGCGCTGCAGGAGGAGCACCTTGACGTTCACGGCGGGGGTTTCGCCGACGGTCTCGACGGTTAGGTTGTCGAGGTTCTTCGCGGTAAGGTCCAGGATGCCGCCGGGGCGGATCGGGAGGGATTTGGGCGGGGCGTCCGGTCCGAAGGGGTGTTCTGCGTCCGAGTAGTCGTCTTCGTCGTCGTCGTTGTCGTCGTCGTCGCCCGAGCCCCGGTTGGAGCTGTCGTCCCCTTCCCCGGATTTGGGTTTATCGTCCACTCCCGCGATTACGATCTGTGGCCACTCCGTCGCCGGGGACTGCGACTGCGTCGTCTGCGTGGCGTTGGACTCCCTCCGCGCCGCCCGCGCCTTTTTGATCTGCTCGCGCAGCGCCTGGGAGGACGCCATCGCGCGCTGGCGTTTATCCAGAGTCTCCGCATCGTCG
>KI966441.1:120210-168854 GCA_000525045.1 Drechslerella stenobrocha 248 | reverse complement strand
GAATATAAATAGGCCCCGTCGTCACCATCGCGGCCATGTCGCCGTCGTCCGCCAGCTTCTCCGCCGCCCATCGCTCTCGACCACCATCCTGCCCTCGAACGTCAGCATCGCCATGCCCACCGTCCCCAACATCCCAGGCGTCAAGGCCGAGCCCCCCGTCGCCGTCCCGCTGCGCCGCGAGGTTGCCGACCTGCTGGGCCGGACGGTCATCGGCCAGGTACCCATCATCCTGCTCTCCCTCCGACGCCAAAACCGCCCGGGCTGGGTTTAACCTGATCTTCCGGCGGACAGGCGCGCAGCCCGTCAGTTTTGCGACCCGGCATATCGAAGAGCTCCATCGGGACGAGTACGCACGCTGCTCCCCGTCTGCATCCGCCCGATAGCTGCGTGGTCTAACCTTTTGATACTGCTGCGTCGGGCTACAGCTACTACGTCTGCGAGAAGAGTGACGGCATCCGATGCCTGCTCTACTGCACCCACGGCGACACCGAAGACTCTGAGGCTTACTACCTTGTATGATCTTGTCCCCTCCGCCTCTGGAGACCGGCGCCAGCTGATCTCGCTCCCCGCCCCCGCCGCGAACAAAACACCTAGATTGACCGAAAAAACGAATACTACTACGTGCAAGGCCTGCACTACCCGAAAACGAAGGACGACTGGTCGTCCTTCCACGTCCAAACCCTCGTCGATGGCGAGCTGGTCATCGACGAGAAGAAGGATGGCCGGCAGGTGCTAAAGTACCTGGTCTTCGATTGCCTCATGCTGGACGGCCAGTCGCTCGTCCAGCGGTCGTTGGACAAAAGGCTCGGCGTACGATCCCCTAGTCCTGTTTGACGCCTCGTCCTTTGGCGATCCCCCATGCCCCAGGTTGACACCTGCCTATCGCCCTGGCTGACCGGCCGCAGTACTTTAGAGAGCACTTCTTCAAACCCTATGAGGCCCTGTGCAAGGCGTTCCCCGACGAGATGCAATACTTCCCATTCTAGTACGGCCTCCCGTCCAATTGCTATCATCCCGCTGAGCGCATCTGACAAGTTTCTTCGCCATCCAAAGCCTACAGTTCAAAAATATGGAGCTCTCATACGCCGTGCCCAAGATGTTCGACCACGTCCTACCCAACCTGCAGCACGGAAACGACGGCCTGATATTCACCGCCGTCAACTCGGAGTACCGATTCGGGACCGACCAAAAGATGTAAGCGCGCCCCTCTTTACAGAAGACGGCAATTATGATCCTAACGCTTCGTCATGATCACAAGTCTCAAGTGGAAGCCCGCCGACGAGAACTCTATCGACTTCCGCATGAACCTCGAATTCCCCCTGCTGCCACCAGAGGAGATGGACGAGGATGACGACTCCCCGCAGTACGATTGGTATGCGATACCGCGGGTCTTCCTTTCCGTTAACGCCGGGAACACCGAAGGCTACCAGCGGTGGGCCGAGATGTACATTGAAGAAGACGAGTGGGAAAAGCTAAAGGGAATGGGCGTGGAGCTGGACGAGCGGATTGTGGAGTGCGCGATGGACGAGCAGGGGCGATGGCGGTTCAAGCGGTTCAGGAACGATAAGAAGGACGGGAACCATATCAGCGTCGTCAAAAGCGTCATGGAGAGCATTCGGGACGGCGTCAGCAAGGAGGATTTGGTCAAAGCATCGCCATCGATGCGGGCGGCATGGAAAAGCCGCCACCCGAAATAGCTGGCTGTCGCAGTCGCGACGCGCTTCTTTCCGTGGAGAAGCTACAATCTTGACTGTGAATTTTCCTCTTTTTTTCCCTTTTTGTTGGAGGCATGCATAGATGGTGGGATCTGGTGTTTTATTTTTTTGCCCTTGTCAGGTATCCTGCGGTTTTTGTATTAGACGGGGGCTATTTCGATATCTCCTTTACCATGCCTTTCCTTTTTCCGGGTTCCATTAGTTCTATTTTATTTGACCCGGCGAGTCCGTCAGCCCTGTCCGGCGCGGTCGTCTGCGCGATGGCATGTGAAAGGAGGCCGCGTCGGCAGCCGGTCGATTGTTGAAATCTGGGCGAAACGTCATTCCGAACGGCGGCTTGTTGCTGTGCCCGCTGTTCAATATTCGAGCTGCAATTGCCTCAACCTGACATCAACCATATCGATATCGCTCCCACGCAGCGGGCGACGACACGGTCCGCAGACAGGCCGCCGGTGTATTGATACCATCTGACGATAATCCGCGCATGTGCGTCTGTCCGCCCCGAAGAAACGGCAATCCCAACGTCCTCAATGCGGGCTCGCGAGCTAACCCGGCCATTCCCCAGCAGATATCCATCCATTCGAGCCCAACTTGAACCCCATATACAGATACAAGGACGTGCGGTGAACCACCAATCGCGCATCGATAGCGCGCCCGATCGATATATATCCCCCCGCGGCAGATCTTTCAAGTCAGCGGAGCAAGATGGAGGCGGCGAAGAACGACCCGCCGCCGCTGCCGACCAAGCACTCGATTCTGCCAAAGTACAAGCACACGCTGGCCATCCACTCTAAAGCCCGTCCGTCGTGTCTGTCGCACGACCGGGAGACGACGCCGTCGTTCATCGGGTTCCGGAATTTGATGGTTCTTGTATTGAGTCCGTTCCATACAATGTTGCTCTGGATTGCTTCTGTGTTGGTGGGGGCTTGTGGCTGACGTATCTGTGTTTTTCCCCTCCGCGTGTAGTTGCGGGGAATCTACGGCTTGTCGTGGAGAATTACATGAAGGTAGTTTCCTTTTTAATTGTCCGCGATTGGTTTCCGGTACGGGCATGCTGACTTTATTGGCGGTTGGTCCTAGTATGGTGTTCTCATCGGGTTCTCGCCGGGTAGCTTCCGGCCCGGTGACGTGCGCCTCGGGCTGCTGTGTTACCTGATGGTGCCGGGCCATCTCTTCATCGCGTACCTGGTCGAGCTCGCGGCGGCGGCGCAGGCCCGGCAAGCGCAGGCGATGCAGAAGAAAACGGATGAGAGCAAGCCTGTGAAGCTGCGGGTGCAATGGCGACTCATTGCCTTTGCGCACGCGCTGAACGCGACGCTGTGCTTGAGCGTTACCAGCGCCGCGGTGTACTGGGTATGTTGGAATCACCACGATGTGGGTGGGGGTAGCAGCTCTGATACCTAGTGAGAATACAGGATATCGACCATCCGTTGATTGGGACTCTATGCGAGTTACACGCAGGTAGGATATACTTCATATCTCGTCCCGCGGACCATCATCCCACCTGCGATCTTGTTGTGATTAACATGGGTGGGCGCACCAACAGTGATAGTATGGTTGAAGCTCCTCTCGTACGCCTTCACCAACCGCGACCTCCGCGACTCGTACCTGGAAAACCACCCGGTTCCAGAAATATACCAGTCATGCCCGTACCCCGAGAACATCACCGTCAACAACCTCACGTACTTTTGGTGGGCGCCGACGCTGGTCTATCAGCCCGTGTACCCGCGTTCGGAGAAATTCCGCATGTCGTTCTTCTTGAAGCGGTTCGGCGAGATGATCGGGCTGAGCGTAGCGATCTGGTTTTTAACGTAAGTTGTCACACGGCTGCGCAAGCTGCGCTACGACTACCTTTACGAGGAGGCTTCTGTGGTTTGGGCTGGCTGACCGTCGATTGTGCGTGCAGGCAGCAGTACGCGGTTCCCACGTTGCGGAACTCACTGACTGCGATAGACAGGCTGAATCTGGCACATATCCTGGAGCGGCTGATGAAGCTGAGCACCATCTCGACGGTGGTGTGGCTGTGCGGGTTCTTCGCGGTGTTCCAGAGCGGGCTCAACGCTCTGGCTGAGGTGATGCGGTTTGGAGACAGGGAGTTTTACTCGGAGTACGTCTATCGCCAGTATATCTCTATCCATTGGTGCAACGGACGCTAACGCTGGGATTGCAGCTGGTGGAACTCGGCTAGCTTGGGCGGATACTGTAGGTCTTCTTGAGTCGGCTAGTGGTGGGCGTGGTCAGGACTGACAATGTGCATAGGGAGGATGTGGAACCGGCCGGTGTACCAATTTATGAAGCGGCACATTTACGCCCCGCTGCGGGGCCGGGGATGGCGGCACGGGCCTGCGAGCACGATGGTGTTTTTGTTTTCGGCGGTGCTGCACGAGATGCTGGTCGGTCTGCCGACGAAGAATATTATCGGGGTAGCGTTTGCAGGTATGATGGCGCAGTTGCCGCTGATTGCGGTGACACTGCCGCTGGAGAAGATGCATGGGACGTCGGCGAGCACGGTTGGGAATATGATCTTTTGGTATGTCTACAGGAGTCTAGTGGGAACGCGAGCATGCCTTCGGGATGGCTGACTGTTACCGATGATATAGGACGAGTTTCTGCCTGGTCGGGCAGCCGTTTGCTGCGCTTTGCTACTTTTTTGCATATTCGCTACGGAATTAGGGATGACGGCTATATATATATGCTATGTCTTTGGTAGCGCACAAGGGTGGTTCAAGATGTTGGATTTTGCTATCATGAGTACAGTTTGAGTTTTGGATGCTATAGACGGCGGGGACAGCGCAAGCAGACGGTGGCTGCCATAATATGCATTATTGTATCTCGGTAATACACACACTGGTTAATATTCTACGGTGCCGCGTGCGCCGCCGCATGTCCACTTGTAGCCGGCTCTCGTGGCCGAACGATGTTGAGGTCTGCGCGCACTGACGAATCTTGCCGGCGGGGCAGCTTGCGGCAAGTTAGGTTGTTTCTTGGCTGCCTTGTCCCACGACGCCTGCGCATTGGCGGCCTTTTCCCCCCACGCGGAAGAGTGGAACCTCAACCAGGTCGAAGACGAGGTTGGAGACGGCTAACCAGGCCAGCGTCGGGCTCATGGCCCACCGGCCAGGCGGAAGTTCAGCCGTGGCCAGTAACCACAATCGAGGTGCCTGCCGGACATGCATGCCGCGAACAAGGAGGGGAAGCGAGCACCCGCACTCGAGCTCCCTCGGCCGAAGCAGATGCTGATGCTGATGGGCTCGAAATTGATGCCGTTTACGGGATGCAAGAGGAGCTGTGCTACGCGCTCGATCGATCGTGCCCAGAGCAATAAATATCCCAAAGTCTCTTCTGGCGGGGTAGGTTACGGTTACGAAAAGGTGCAAGTTTGAAGCTTCGATCTCAAGACTCTCCAACCCGACGCGCGCGCGCACAAAGTTTTTACGTAATAGACCATTATATCGACCGAACCAGGTATTGTCGTGGGGCTCTACGAATACGTATATAGCTCTCGTGAGCTTTCAAAACGGTGAGCTCGAGTCGCATGCGCAGCCCGCCAACCGGGGAAAAGGTGTCGTATATAAATCCGGTGAGAGTCGCCCGGTGCCATTGTCCGATCCGCCCTCACTGACAGCCCCTACCATCGAATCGAGGATCGGACAGACGCTGGCGGCCTCGCATATAGCATACTAGCGGAACGTACAAGAGTCGAGACACTGCGGAAATCGAAGGCAATGCCGTCGCCTGTGACTGCCGCCGTCAAGAGAGCGAGAGCGCGCGTCGAGGACTGGCATGCGGCGGCGCCGTATCTGAGCAAGTTCCCGCTGGCGGCGATATGGATCATCTTGCTGCTGGTTATCATCAACTGTCTCGTGTGGATTGCGGTTGGGGTTACTCTTGTACGTGTCGGCCGTATACGTGCCAGTATTTGTATACACTCCGGCTTTGTCTTGTGTCGAATGGCTAACGTTTTCCGATGCGGATGGTAGCATTATGAACCGTACGTCTGGTAGATATATGGGGGAAGAGGGGGCCTGCGGGCGTATACCAGGTGTGTTTGGACGCATGCTGACGTGATGGGGTTAGGGCGCTGGCTGGAACGGCGATATTGTCGTGGACTCTCGGCTTGCGACATGCGCTCGATGCGGACCATATCTGCGTAGGTCTCTTCGTCCAGCTTCTCGTATCGATATATGTACTGACTGCCGGTCCAGGCGATAGACTTGATGACCAGGAGGCTGCTGGCGGCCGGCCAGCGGCCCGTTACAGTACGTCACCGTCGAGATGGTATATCGATATATATCCAACGTTCCGTATAAACTGACGACTTTGCATTGGCCCGTATACGCATATAGATTGGGACCTGGTTCTCTCTCGGCCATTCAACGTGAGTGTCCCTCCATGGCGCATATACATGTACACTCCAAGGATATAGCTGACCCAATCCGTCTACGCACTCTCCAGAATCGTAATTGTGACCTCCATAGCGGTAGCCGCAACCGCAACCGCCATCTCTGGCGACTTTGACCGCTACTCCCGCATCGGCGGCATCATTGGCACCTCTGTCTCCACCGCCTTCCTCGTCATCCTCGCCGCAATGAACGTCTACATCCTCATCACCCTGGTCCTCCAGCTGCGCAGGATCCAGCGCGCAGGTCCCGGAACAGCCGGCGAGGACCAAGTCTTCCGCATCCAAGGCGGCGGCTTCCTCTTCCCGCTCTTCAAGAAGATGTTCAAGCTGATCGATCGTCCGTGGAAGATGTATCCGCTCGGCGTGCTGTGTACGTTTTATATATCCGCACGTCCCACTCCCAGTATCGTCAGACCAGACCCCGTGCCCGCACGCATATACATACATGCATGCATTAATATCGTATGGCGAGTATACCAGCTAACATGCGCACGCATACACCACGCAGTCGGCCTGGGCTTCGACACCTCCTCTGAGATCGCACTGCTCGGAATCGCAAGCATCCAAGCCGTAAAGGGCACCCCAATCTGGGTAATCCTAATCTTCCCCGCCCTCTTCACCGCCGGCATGTGCCTGATAGACACTATCGACGGCGCCCTCATGATGGCCACATATACATCCACCTCCCTCGCCCACGACAACGTCGCCGTCCTATACTACTCTATCGTGCTGTCCGTTGTAACCTGCGTCGTCGCAGTCGTCATTGGCGTCCTCCAGCTGCTCAATCTGGTCTTGCACGTCGCCGAACCTACCGGCCCGTTCTGGGATGGCGTCGGCGAGGCAGGTGACCGCTACGATATCATTGGCGGGGCTATTGTTGCTACTTTTGTCGTCGTCGGAGTCCTTAGCTTGCTCTTGTATAAACCCTGGCGCCGCGCCTATGAACGCAAGCGCGCCAGGTTCACTCCCGTCGAGGACGGCGTCGACGCCGCCGGTCTGGATGCCGACGAGGGACCCGGGGCTGGATCGCCAAAGTTGCTGGCTGGCGGACATGGCGATGTCGTGGTTGACTCGAAGGACGTCAAGGTCTCCGAGACGCCGGTGGCGAAACACGACGTTGAGAATACTCTGGTCGTCGCGACGTCAAGCCGCGCCTAGTCCGCGCTTACGGCTGCATGTCAATTTACACCGACATGTAGCGGGCTTGCCGCCTCCGATCCCAAGCCGTCGTTGTCGATGCGCCGTAGTTCTACAAGGACGATACGGGTGGAGATACCAATCATGTATACACAATAATATAAACTATCAACTAAGTAATGGCAGCGGGAGCAAGAAAAAAAAAAAAAAAAAAAACCTAAACAGAAATAATCGACAAGGAATCTACATGAAAGTGAAGGTGAAGGACGTAAAGAGACAAATGTATGGATGAATATACACAACGAAGGAGCGCATGCCCAGCGAGTGTCATATGTAGGATACCGCCGCGCGGGCAGCGAAAAAATAATACGTCTCAACGAAGAACAAATCAACAAACAGAAAGACATTTAACATGTGACCATTCTTTGTCGCATCGAGCATGAAGGGCTGTAGCACGTAATATTGGGGGAAAGGGCCTTTGCGTCGTTGTTTTAAGAGACTGTCATATTGAAACGCCGAGGTAATCAGCCAGAAAGGAAACTTGTCATAAAAAAAACACAAACCATGAGCGGATCATCAAGTGGTAAATGAATAATACAGAATGAAGGGCCAAAAATATAAAAACGCTTTTGTAGGCCCCTGATGTATAGCGGCGGGACTGGGAGAAAAGGTTGTACAACTCTTCCTGGCTGTGCTAGGAGCTTCAAAGGTATCCGGCCAGCAGATAGATATATAGATCATTCCCCTCCCGTTCGGTACAATCTATCACAGGCAATATCCCAACGTGTTGGTATTCAACGTTGCTAAGCGGGGTGAAGCAGTTAGCATCAGGCTACCGAGATGCCCGTATAGACGTCGATCATGTCACTCACGCGTCTGTTGCTGGTTGGAGGGTTGGCCTGTGGGCCTTGCTGAGGATAAACACCATTCATAGCAGGCGGATAGCCTCCGTAACCAGTCATCATGTTCTGAGCCATCATCGGGTTGAACCCCTGTGGCATGCCGACCGGCATAATCGGTGAACCCGCCATCCCGTTCTGAGGTGTGATGGGGCTTGTATTCATCATCCCGGCAGGGGACCCCATTCCGGGCATCTGTCCCATCTGATTGACGTACCCTGGCATGTTTGCCGGATAGTACGTTTGGGGTCCTGGTCGGGCACCGCGGCCAGCCATCATGGCGTTTTGGTACTGCTGGGGAGCAACCATGGGACCGCCTTGTCCGTACATGCTGAGCTGTTCCATGGTTTGGGCCATTTGGTCCATGACTCCATTGCGTGGCACTTGGTTGCTGACAGCACCATATGCAGCAGCTTGGTCGTACGCCGCAAAATTCACACTAGCGTTAATTGGTTGGTTGAATTCACGGGTAGGCGTGCCATGAGGTTGGTGCTGATTGTGGTGATGATGGTCCCTGTTGCTGTGATGGTGATCGCGGCTCCGGTTCCTCTCACCCCGGCTTGGGGATGCGGTGCTGTGTCCGCGGCGCTCCCGGGAGTGTTCCTTTGTGCTACCACTCCTAGTTGGCAGGCCGACCTCATCCATGAGCCGCTTGTAGCCTTGGGCAGGGTGCGCCTTGATCTTCAACAAGACATTCTTGACATTTTGGACCACTTCAGCCCGGAGAGTTTCGTCAAAGAAAGGGGTGGTGAGGACCTTGAAAATCAAAGTTGCGCCGCAAGCATGGTCGATGAGAATCGCCTCCAAAGTCTTGTCTCCAGGCGAGAAGAACATTGCTCGGAGAATTGCTTCGCGAGCTTCTGGCTCGTTACGTTGGTTGATAACCTTGAGCACGGTAAGGTATGCAACCTTGTGGGTGCAGAGATGAACGAGATGGGGTACCAGCCGTGGAGCAAGGACGGTTCTGCGATTCGGGAACGTGCAAGTATCGAGCAACCACGTCAAAAGGAGTGCACCGTTAGCATTAGTGGCGAGTTGAACGCTGTGCAGGGAGATAGCTGCCGCCATCATTCGTTGTTGATCCTTGTTGGCATGATGAGATTCCAAGCAGGCGCGCATCGCCCGGGCACCGAATCTGCCTTGGGAAATTTCCCAGATCTTCCCGAGCATGGACTCAAAAATGAAGTTGTTGTACGGCGCACCGAACCTGAGGCAGCATTGCAAAACATAGTTGCCATACTGGTCCAAGAAGAGAGCAACGGTATATGGTCGAAGGCTATCGCAAATGAGCTGTTTTTGTTCATCAGTGCGGGCAACATCGATGATCTTTTGGCCGGCCCAAGTTCCGTTTTTATCTATGGCGATGTTAGAAACTTGACAAATGTGAGGGAAAGAGCGGTTTTACATACGGACGCCAATCTCAGCGAGATGAGGAGAAATCTTCTGGAGCATTTTGAGCTTGACTTCCTCGGAACAGTTCTCGAAGAGTTTTTGGACAACAGTGTTTCCAAGATAGTCTAAAAGTACATCTCAATAGTCAGTAATTTGCACACAAGGGTAGCAGGCTTTTGAACGTGTAATACGAACCGCTTGAAAGCTCAGCAATCTCATCGAGCATGCCTTCCGCAATTTCTTCAATCTCGGCGGGGGAGCACGTGCTGTTATCGATGCGCTTCCTGATCTCACGCAGCTTGGGAGCATCGTGCACACGATTCTGGCTCGGCTCCGGGATAGCGGGGATTTCATCTGCAAAGTTATCATATGCAATCGAGATGTCCACGCTCCGGCCAATCCGTTCGGCTTCCTGCTCAGTCGCGCCAAATTCCTGGACAATCGTCACAATGTCGTTCTTGAGGTCAGAAAGGCTGGGTACGGATATAGCTACATCCATATCGGCGACAAGGTCGCCAGGATTGGATGAAGTGCTTCCTCCTTGTTCGTTCATCGTGCCTCCGGCAGCCATGGCATTCGGATCTGGGCTCGGAGTTCCGATTGGCCCTGGGGTGCCTGAGTTCGGAGTAGTTGGAACCTTAGCAAAACCGATACGGACAGGGCCAGCGCCGGGGAAAATTTCTTTTCCATTAAGCACAGCTCTGGACTGTACGGCCGAGTCGATACGCTCAAAGTTGACGAAGCCGCAATTCTTGTGCGTGAGGACGCGAGCGGACTCGATAGTGCCGTAGGCCTGGAATATAGCAACAAGAGACGAAGTCGTAGTTGAAGCCGGGATATTGCCAAGCCAGAGAGCCCGGGTGGGCCCCTCGAGGCCCTCGTCCACGGTGCTTAGCAAAGCAGTTTCGCCGCCACTCGATGGCCGAGGAAGCATGCCATTCGGATGAATCTGACCATTCTCAAGCGCAAAATAGTCTCGCTCGACGCCATTCATATCGGAGGCGGAGATGCTGTCACCCAAACGGGATGGGGTGGTCATATAGCTCTTCATAGTCCGAGCAGGGCTATCCAGGATGCCGGTAGTTCTGGATCGAGGACGAGCGGTATAGCCGCTGGCGTAAGACAAGGCTGCCGCTTGGGCTTGAGCCTGGGCAATTGCCGCTGCTGTTGCTGCCGCACTACCCGGTGTGACATTACCTCCCCTTCCATCGTATTGTTGTCGGTTCAGCTCTTCCTCTTCATCCTCTTCGTACTTTTCTTTCGCGTTGACAGAGTAAGACCTCAGGCGAGTCATGTTGCGCTGCAGAGCAGCCATGTCCCCGAGCAGGGGCTGGAGGGCGACGCCCCTTTGGGCATCTGAAATTGGATCGTAACCACGAGGCAATGTGGCTACTCGCGAAGACGGAGGGTCCGCCAGTCCAAGATAGTCAAGGGTGCGCATTGGTCCGTTGTGCTCATCGTCCTTGGAGAATGAGGATTGGGCGGGGCTCGTTGGCCCATTAGTTGACGAGGTGCTCACGTTCCGCTCTCGAGTAGTCGAGGCCCACGGAGTGTTGAAAATGGATGGTCCAAATGGGTTGACATAATTGGCCCGAGGGGGCAAGTTGAGGGAGCCAGATCTCAATCTGGACGCAACAGACGAGGTTGACAGAGCCGGAGCCCCGGTCTTGGAGTCTCCATCTGCGCTGCCAATCGAGTTCCCTTTGAACGGGCTCACGGATGGGCTAGGTCGGCTGGTGACTGGGAGTGGTGGCCCTGGAGGAGGCAGAAATCCGCCCGGTGGCAGCCTGGATGGCATTGTGCCGGCTCGGGCTCGGCGACCAATTGGCGGAGTCAGCCCTGGCGGAGCGCTAGTGGTCGTAGTAGTTGTCGGCTCGCCATATGATGGTGAGGTGACCTCTTCTTGAATCGTCTCGTGCTCGCGGATGGTGCTGCTCGCGGTCAAAGGAGCCCAGAGGGAAGGGCCTACGCCCTCCTCAGCCTGTATCTCCCGCGCCCTGGTAGATGTTTAGTGTTTCTGCTGGAGAGGAAAAAAGGGGGGTGTGTATACGGGAGCTCGAATCGAGTGTTCATACCTCTTGCTGTAAAGTTTCCCACCCTCATAGTTTGATGGGGAGCCAGCCCCTCGCCTCATAGAATTAGAATTCGGAGGAGTACCAAGCATGGTTGCGGCAAAGGAGTTTTAAGTTTATCCTGAAGGTGTATAGGTATTACCAAATGCGACGTCAGCGCCGTGTAGACAGGTGGATTGTGTTGTGCGTGTGTATATATATAGACAGAACCAGACGCCGGGATGCCACTTCGAGAGGTCTTGCAAGGAGATCAGCTCGAGGGTATTAGGAATTATAGGTTATGGTCCGATAGCTCCTCTCGTGGTAGAAGAAATGATGACAGGCTGAGCAAGCCGGTGACGCCTGTCGGGATTACAATCGCTGCTTCCTGGGCAGGCGGTTCGTTCGCAATCGGTGCGAGAGTCGGAACAGGCAAGGGGGAAGGGCCTGTGAAGAGAAATCTAGCCCCGCCGGGTGGTGTAGTATGCGTATGCGTATGCGGATGCAGATGCGGATGCGGATGGTGTGCAGAAAGGATCGTGGAGCTGTAAGAGGCCTTTATACATTAAGCGATTATCCGTCTGGGTGGATTAAGCTGGGTTGCTGTGGTGCATGCTGCCGGCGAGCACGGGGTTAGTCATCAGCATCGAGCCACAACGCGCTACGCCAGGGTGAGGGTTTGGGGGGCAGGCTGATGGATATGGATTATGGATCTGGAACTGGATGTGGATGTCGATGCTGACTTACCTGCGGACCGGACAGCGGTAGTAATATACCAGCGGCTCAAGGTGACTGCTCCTTTCTTCTCGCTCGCTCGCTCGCCAGGAGAAGGTGTAATTGAGCAGGACGACGGCAGCAAAGGGACGGCCGTGCTCGCCGTGAACCCAAGGAGAATAGGAGAAAGAAGCCGCTGTGGCCCGGGACTTGTGCTTGCAGCCGAGGGGAAACGTGGAGCGGCCTCGCCTGCAGTGCAGCAGATTGAGCTCGAGTGTGAATGGGGCTGCAGCGGGGAGGGAGCGAGGGAGCGGATGTCGATGGTAGGAGCTGAGAGGAATTCGGGGTGTGATATATGATCGCGGGTTGAGAGGTAAAGCGTGAGGGAGTTCTGGTAGTAGTAGGTCGTTTCGGTACGTTACCCGATGACTTGCACGACCGCAAAACAGGCCCAACAAGGCGGCAGACTTCCGGACAGGGCAGAAAAGCAGACGGGAAGCAGAGAGAAGAGACGAGGCCACTCGTAGATGCCTTCCAGGCGATGTCTCAGCGAACCCGAGACACGGAGAGCGGGATTGTGCTTGGGAGACTCGGGCGTGCAGGCCAATGATATCGCTCTGGCTCGCGACAGTTCAACAAGGCAGGAGAAAGGGGGACTGGGGGGTCCTCGAAGGGGGTCCTATGGATCACTGGAACGCAAGAGGGGTCCAAGGGATGAGTCCGGGGGCGGCGTATACGGCTTATATACGCTGATGATGTCGGGAGGTGTTTGCAGGACGGCGGGGGATTGATTGATTATAAACGGCAATGCAATGGCAATGGCCGGCGTGTGGAGAAGTCCAATGATGGTGACAAGTTGTCCCGAGCTACGAGAAAAAGATGCAGACGAAGACAAAGGAACAGCAGAAGACCGAATGGTTGCCAATAGGCGGAGATATATTACTATTACGAAGGGGACGACAATAATAAGGTGTATGTATACCACGAACTACAGTATACAGGCAAAGAGAGAGAGAGAGTGCGAGAGAGAAGCCCAAAGGGAAAGGCGAAGACGGACGGGAGAAGAAACGGGGTGTTGGAAAACGGGTCAGCTTCGAATTCAGCAACGTTGACTCCTTCCATCGAAAAGAGACCAGCCCGGTCCGTTTCGAGTTTTCCTGCTACCGAGCACGGAGCACCAAATACGCTTACTTGGCGGAGAGCAGGAAGGCTACGTACATCCATCTCATCCTCTGCCTGCATCCTTACTACTTACCTGGACGGAATAATACTTACATACCTGGTGGGTGAACAGGAAGCCTGACTGCTAAAACCGATGCGCTACTAGTCGGTCAAGCATGAACCCACACACGCCGACATCCCCTGGGGCTTGAAGTCCCGCGCCGGTCGAACGTCCGTTGAGGACGTCATGTCCGCCGGGAGGTTTACGTTTCGGAATATGTCCTCCTGGGAAGCAAGGAGGCCTTTGCATTGTGTCAGGGACCAAAAGTCGAGGATGGCAAGCAGGCGCCGTCAGCTCAACCCGGGCTCATACACCGGACATATGTCAAGCCCGGGCACTCTGCACTTTGCATCCCAATTGGCCGAGGCTGTCGATACATCGCTCCTTTGGAAAGGAGCTTGGGCGCGATCGAATCACGCCCGCCAGCGTATCTTGGAGGCCTCCGATCCCAGCTCATCGTCCCCACAAGGTCCACCGGGTTGCTACAATACAGGCCTACTTGGTTCCAATATATGGCAACGTACCGACGACTAGCTCTTGCTCTGCTCTAGATACCCATCCTATCAAAGATAGTATGCAGCCAAGATGGGCAGGATGCCAGATGTCCGCTTGGTCCATATTTTGCACTTGTGTCGATTGCGGACCTTGACAGGATCGTTGGGACGAGAATACCCCGGGAAGGGGATAAACGGCCAATAGGAAACAACAAGGGTAAAAGGCAGCCAGGCCCAGTGTGGCAGCTTGAGGTTTCCGCGCGCGCTGAGCAATTAAGGGAAACTGCCTGATTTGATGCCAGGTGATTTTTGATATGTTTGCTCACACACATTGCCTGCGGTTTCGAAACAAACATTACAAATATTGTGGATTCTTCAAATTAAATTATTCCCAGGCCTCCTGCGTCAAACGCCAGAGCCTCCCGAGAAACCTCCTCCATCACCATGCGCGACGGTCCTGCCGCAATTGTCTGGACATTCAATGCATCGTCCAGTATCACTAGGGGGGGGGGAGAGACAAGACAACTCGCGGGTGGCTTCCGAATCCCCACACAATCACGACTGCAAATTCCGTGGCCATGGTTCTGTGTACATGTACATGCGTATGTGCAAGCTTCGACTAGGGCGACTTGTATGCTGACATGTATACTTGAATACTCGTATATGCATCTGTTGCCAATCAAATAGGTAGCCGTTGGTGCGGGTCTAACTGTCGAAAGACCAGATATACCATGCTGCCGAGGGCTTGACTGGATTTGATAGACCGAGAACGAAACTCAATATATCCGAGACCGTTGCCGCTGACGAACCGCCCCGCGAGTTTCGAGCGGCCTGGCATATTCGCTCACACCGAGGAGCAAGAAACCCAGAGGCTGCTCGGATCCAGGCGCCCATTCCGCCGGATCACCCCCAGAAACCGACAATGTCGGTTGGGTCTGAGATTTGTGTGGCCGTCTTTGCGGTCGTGGCGGCAATGGCGTATCGGTCACGTGAATCCCCGGCGGCGGCGCCAAGCCTTTGCATCGCGTTTCAGGCTCGTTTAACGATTCGTGATTCTCTCCAAACATCGTTCCTGCCAGCACCAATCCGATCCCAACAGCAATGTCCGCAGACACGCCCATGGATATTGACGGGAAGAGCGACAACGGCTCGAGCCGGGAAACGACTCCTCATCTTCCGGAATCCCTCGTTGCCGGCCGCCAGAAGCGATCAACTGCCGGCAATCGACTCGCCCAGCTTCTCGAACAAGAGCAACCTGACGACCTCGATCTATTGTTTGAAGAAAACGGTGACGAAGACGAAGATTTTGAGGGCAAACACGAATCCGATATCGAGCTTGGCTCCTCGTCCGATGAAGAGGATAAACCGCAAGAACAGGACGAGCTCGCTGGAGAAAAGGCACTCCAGCACGAGGAGAAGGTTTCCAAGAAGAAGAGGAAAGCTGGTGCTGGTTACCCTGGTCAAAAGGAGCTAGACAAGCTCGTGCTGAGGCAACAGAGCCTCCGGAGCAAGCGCGTAACCATCCAAGAGCCCGATCAAGGCAAGGAGCTATCGGCACAGGAATTACTTGACCAAGACCAAAGCACGCGAGCGCGAAAGAAGAGCGAGAGGCTATCATGGATACCCACAGCGGAAGACCAGCCTTCCAGACAGTCCTCGCGGCGGCAGACTGTGGCAAACAAGCAGATGATCCATGAGAGGATGAAGGAGTCGAACGAACGCCGGCTCAAGGTCATCGCAGCGATGAACAAGGCCTCGCAAAAGAAGAAACAACAGAAAGTCGAGCTGACCCAGGAAATGCGACTGGAGCGAGCCAAGAAGGTCGAGCACCAAAACAAAAAAAGCTTGAACAAGTGGCAGGAGGCCGAAGAGACTCGGTTGGCAGCCCAAAGAGCAAAGCTGGCCGCTTTGCACAACCGGAAGATAGAGGGCCCGTTTATCAGATTCTACAGTGGCAGGGCGGAATGGGATACAGGTGGGCATCTCGTCAGCATCGGGAAGCGGAAACTAGCTCAGGAGATCCCGGAGGTTGCAGAGAAACCAACGGGTGAGAAAGAGGCCAAAGCTCCAGAGAACGCCATCGATCGAGCGCAACCTGACGGAGATACGGCGATGGGAGACGCCCCGCAGGACCCTGTGGAGGGGCCTAGTGATGCGGACGCTAATGGCGTGCCAGCACCTGAAATCCCGCCTGGGGATGCTCCATTGACACCCAATCCGCCATCCGAGCCGCCTACTGCCCCACAAGCTGAGAGGATATCTGCGGTTCCTCTATCTGATGCCGACCTTGACGACGATACGCACCACCAGATCGCTGAGCAGCTACAAACAGACCTGGATGCATCTCTGCTTCCAGTGAAGCCCACAATCACCTCACAGGTATACATTTGCTTGGAGGGGTTCAAGAGGGAAGCCTCCAGTAGAGAGTTCCAGAGCAAGGTCTTGTTCCCGCACAATCGCGGACCTTTGCCAAGTAAGCAACACCATCCTTTACATCGCCATAACGTAAGCAGATCTGTCCTCTAACTTTAGTATTCAGAACCTGACCGGCCGCTATGCGTGACTACGAGCTTACCTGCTCGGTTTAAGGACCCTTCGACGGGGCTTCCTTACGCCAGTCTGTTTGGATACAAGCAGATCCAGAGAGTGAAGAAGGGCGCCCTTCTGTGGAACAACGAGCTACAGTGTTTCTTTGACGAGCAGGATGCTGCAGCTGGCGTGCCAGAAGGCTTCTGTGCCTAGACTGGCTCTTGTTACCGATTAGCGTGAGAGTGGCCTTGCTTCTTCCTCGAGGCCCTCCCGATGGCATAGAACGGCGTTAAGGATCTTCATTCGACGAAAGCTACCGTCCGCCGCATTGTTTATATTGGCATGTAGTCTCGAGCCCGGACGGTCACAAATCTGCATGCGCCAGCTGCTTCGTATATCGTGCCGGGACAGGTGAAATGGGACGTGGCGCAAGCGGATATAAATGTTAGATTGAACGAGCAGGTGTGTTCCGTTACGCCTGAGCAGCGGTCCATGTTGATATTGCCGCTCAGAGCCGGGACCGGAAGCCAGTTCTGCATTTTTGTGCAATTTCCAGGAAAATTGCCATCGATACCCATAATTGCTCGCGAACAATTGAAAATTTTTTTTCTTGAAAGAATTGTCGGTTCCCATTTGTGACCGTCTGGGACTCGAGACGAGGTTCCCATTAGCAATATTTTGATGTCGCAGGCCCCCACGGCCCCACTTTTCTCGGCGGGAACGTTGCGAAGTGCGGTCCAGTGGCCGGCTGCTGCCCGATTGCGTGTCAGGGACTCTGGGTGGTGATTGGGGTTTGGCGAAGTGGCCAGGACGTGGAGTTTGAAACCGCTTTCGAACCACGGCGGGCGCTGACCGCGATCGTGAGCCACGAGATTGGATGAAATCCCCAGGCTGGCACGAAGTCCGGCCCAGAAGGCGAACGCCTCCCCCACTCTGTGATGATTCTGCCATGGCTGCATGATACCCCGGATTCCTGGCCAGAGCGAGGAATTCGAAGCAGCGTTCGGAAGACGCGACTACCGTCCATTGTACACCTCACCTCCACCTCTGCAAGTTAACCACCTCTGCAACGTGAAGACGCTTTTCCCTCGCAGAGGCCTCCCTGTTTCGAGCCCCAGCTCCGCGTCCAGACCGATGTTTCGCACCTGCTTTGACGAGGGGCAGGATTGCGAAACAGGCCGCATACGGCCCAGTCTTGCCGACGAAGCTTTACGAGAGTTCGCCTCGATGCTCTCACGGACCTAAGCTGAAACCCACACCATTCGATCTGGTCTTTTTTCTTCTTCCTTGTGGAGCTTCCTAACTTGTTTATAATCGAGGGATTTTCTAGGCCGAACCCACCGAGACTTCAAGGCTCAACTTTCGGACGACACTCTGGTCGCATCTGGCCTGCGTGCGGTGCTGAACAGTTGCCCGGCTCCATCGCTTGAAAGCAGCAGTCGAGGGATTTAGCCCTCGGGCCTTCTCACCAACTTTCCCTGAAGCAGAGTCATGGGCCCATTTTGCCAGGCGCGTTTCTAGAAGGCCGCTTTGCTACCGTTCGCAGGGTGCATCGATCACATCACAGACCCCAACCGCTAGCCAGGGTTGTATCGCTTGCCCCCCCCCGGCTCCAAAGTATCATCATCATCATCCGTCTCGATCGAAAGGAAAAGAAAGAAGAGGAGAGGAGAGGAAGAATTTTCCTCTGCATCCAGCGACGGGCATCGCGTCCACCTCCCGAAAGGCGACAAGTGCACGGTGACTGCCGCCGGTATCTTGGAACGTTTGACAGTCCTGTTCGCGTGAGGCCAAGCTTATCTCATCCAATTGGGAGCTTATCAACGCAGCTCGAGGAATCTCCAAAAATAAAGACAGGCTAAAGGAGAGAGCGCGGCGAGACGAAAGGAGCTACCGGCGTGCTGCAAGTGCGGTATCAGTTCATACCATCCATACCCTGCGCGCCACACCTGTCTGGAGGTTGTGCAATTGTGGATCTCCATCGCTGCGCCGGCCGGCCCAGTTCCCTTTGCTCTTTGCTGTCTGGGACAGCATAAATCGCTCTTCGCCTGCTGCTGGTGTTCGTTCTCAGGGGGAGCAGGAAAGAAAACCTTACATTCTTCCCTCCTTTGGCTGCAGCAGGTGCATGACAAGATACCGCCGCGGCGCACGATTCGATCGGGCTCGCGAGCGAGCAGATATAAAGACAGGCAGACGGGCAAACAGGCCAGCGATAGATACCATACTGCCGGGAGACAACGTCGACCTGCAGATCTGAGGTCAGCTTTTGGGAGAGAGAGAGCGAAGCTGTCCGTCGGCCACGAGCCACCAGAATTCAATTTCCGCACCTTGTCGCTGGTGGTTGCACCAGAAGCGGACTGATATCGCCTGCCTGGCTGCCCTGCCCTGCCTTCGTCGCATCGGGCGCGGCGCAAGAGACAGGAACCAAAAGCACGCCAGCCAACCTGCCTGCCTGCCAGCCAGCCAGCCAGCTCGCTTCTTCGTGCCTGCTTATAAGACATAAATCATGGCCGCCGTCCGTCGAAAGGCTCTACGACCACCAATCCTTCGCAAGTCCGCCACCTCAAACTCCGCCAGAGGAATACCTCCTCCGTCCCTGTCTGCAATCGCCGCCCGTGACAGCCGGGCCGCGGCAGAGCTGATCGATCCCCTCATGGCGGCGAGTTTTCTGCCGTTCTGGTATGTGTTTTCCTCCGTTCGCCATCGACTCCATTACCTAATGGCTAGAAATGTGTTGCGCTGACATTGGCCTCGTCGTCGCCGTCGTCGTCGTTCAGTGCCCACTGCGACAAGCAAATCGTCATCCCAAACCACGGCGTCCTCTACTGCAGTGAAGCGTACGTCCCTCCCCCGAACTCTCCCCGTCGGATATCGATATATCACGCCCGGAAGCCCTCAACTGACAGACGCCCGTCGTGATGTAGATGCAAGCGGCGGGATCGAGACACAAAGTCACATCCGATCCCAATCAGCGGCTCTCTTCCGCTCCATCAGCAACAGCATGGCGGCTTTGGATCATGGAACACTCCTCCGCTCTCCCCCCGGCTGGCATACTCCGAGGTTGCCCCGCCGCCGAACCTGATCGCTCCGACTTCACCGACTTCCGCCCTCTCGATACCGTTGTCGAGGACAACGTCCAGTCCCGGTGACCATCAGAACTCCTTCTCTCCCCCGTCGGACCCCATCCCTCTCCACCGCCGGTCCGCCTACGAGCTATCCTACCCAAGCATGTCTGCCCCGCCTTCGCCCACCAGCTCGAGTGGGGTCTACCTGCCGTCGAAACGGCCCCACCACCTCCCCCGGAACAATACCTTCACCTCAGTTCCGAGCCTGGCCCACTCGCCCACGGCTAGCTCGTCTTCCCATGGACAGTACCATCCCTACCAAGGGAACTTTGCCCGGCCTCTGCCTCCAATCCATAACCCGTACTCGTACTCCTTCTCGTCCTCTCCGCGGTCTATCGACCTGGTGACCCCCATAAGCAGCATCACGTCCCAGCCAGCCGGACTGGCGCCCGCCAGCTCTTCTACCGGGTCAACAGTCGAGCAATTGTACGAGAAGAAGGCCATCCCAAGCTCCAGCCACAGCCAGGGGACGTTGAAGAGGCTGTTCAACTTTGACGGCATGAGGGCACCACCCCAGCAAACCATGAGGACTTTGCCCATGGTCAGTCGAGCCGTCAGCCCAGCGCCCATCACCTCGAGTGCAAGCAGGTCTAGCAGCCCTACACCTGGAAGTGTAGCGGACGGGACGAAGCTCAAAAGCGCCTGGACGGACTTGTATTAATATACTGGCTCTGGAATGGCTTTGGTACATCGTCTCCATATACGACAAGAGTACATTCATCAGCCACAGCCATCCTTTCTTGTTACCACTATGCAATTTAGCGTGAGGGAATATCCGGTTGCAACAAGGTTATACTACTACTGCTATCACGACTTTACGATTTTCCTTCCAACATATCGGCCTCCAACTCCCAGCCACACATCCAACATAATTTCTTTAACTCATTTCCTAATTTCTCCCCTGGGTGCTGTATCCCAAGTTGCATTTATCGATAACAGCTTCTCACAAGACGTGCTCAACTCTCGGCTCCTTGCTTTCTCGATGACAAAACCCGGAAACGCACTGGCAGGTGCACAAATCTAGTGGTCCCGAATTACCCTTTCCGGGGACGCTTAGGGTTTTCACTTCCGCGATTGCCCTAGGGTCGGCCAGCACGCTGCAGCTGCAACGTTGCACGGACGTTGTCCTGAATCCGTTACACGAAATCTGTTATCTCATCCACGAGGAGAGATTGCGTCTTTGTACAACGGCGCACGACCAAACTAGAGACATCCGAGTCTCAGTTCAAGCAACAATCCCTTCTTATTTCCTCGAACCTTTTTCCTAATACGTTGATGTCCTACAATATTATCTGTCTTTGGGGGAGTTTTGCATAGATGTCGGATCATGTCTCTTTCGGATTTGTGGATGTATACGTAGCCTCGGGGCCGTTTGTCCTTGTTAGCCATATGTTTTTTTATATATTTTTGTTTACAGCGAACATGTCTCTCTTGCTGTTTTTGCGTGATATTAGCGTGGTTGAATTCTACATGCAAGCTATAGACGGTTGTGGTGATTCTTGTTTTCATTATCCTGGCTACAAACTTAGATGTCACTTCCAAACTCGGTGCACGCCATCCAATACCGAGTGCGAATGCAAACGCAAACATGCACTGTCGATGCTGCCCGCATCACACCACCCATAACGCTAAACCGTATCTTAAAGTTGCTCACAGTCCCTCACCTTCCCGGACCCGTCAACTGCCATCCGTATATAGACATGACGTCGGCCGGCATGGTGACCGACAGGATGACCGTCCCCCCTCCCCGACAGTTCCAACGTTCGCTCGCTCGGCAGCAAGCGGCATATATGCAGCCCCATGCACCGTCGTCGCCCCCCCACCTGCCGTTTAAAAAACCACAGGTGCAAACTCATATCGCCTGTACTGTGTACCCTGCACGCCCTGCACGCCCGCGCCGTCGATGTGCATATCCACATCCACCGCTTCCGGCACTGCCCCGCACTCATCCCTCATGCGTTCGCTCCGGCGCAGCATCTCCAGCCACACGACGTCGGCATCGACGGCTTCCAGCGCCGCCCTTAGGGTGTTGTATTGGGTGTCTCCATCCGCGAGATTCTGGGCTACTAGAGCGACGATTTCGTCGAGAACATCCTCGCTGATGTGGGTATAGTCTGCCATGGCCTCGAATAACGGGATTAGTGCGCTCCAGATCTGGTTGTGCGGCGCGTATGCGGCTGGGGTTCTGGTTGCGGTTCTGCTTCCCTGTTGGTGGGGGTACACGGGAAGCTGCTGTGCCACATCAGCATTGTCGCTTACGGCTAACCCGCTTCTTCTTCCACTAACGATAGCTTTATCGTCGGGGAGGTTTGTTAGGGCTTTGTTCCTGCGCTGCTGGTCACTATCGACCTGTTTCTTGGCCTTTGTTGCGAGCTCGCGCAGCGTGGGCCAGGTTTCTTGCATCCTCGATGAGAGAAAGTCGCCGCAGTCGATGCAGAGCCGGGTGATGGAGTTGAGGGCGGCGACTACAACGTGCGGCTCTGCGTCTTGCAGGCGCGCTGTAACGACGGGCCATAGCTGGTTTATGAGCGGGAGAAAGTTGTCTTCCTGTCGAGAGAGCAGTGGGGAGGCGGTAGCTATCAGCTGGAGCAGGTGCAGACGCAGCGCGGGGGACTTGGCGGTTAGGAAGTTTTGGGAGAGGCGCGCGATAGATTCAATCATGAGATAGGTGTGGCTGGGTTTGAGGTCCGGCTTGCTCTCAGCGGGTGGGGCGGGGTCCTCTGCTTCGTCGTCTTGCGCCGCACCCGGCGGGGGAGGTTTGGGTTCCCCCCAGGGCTTGTGCGGCGTCACTTCTGAGTCGTCGGTATTTGTGGGTTCCTCGGCGGTCAGGAGTTTTGACTGCCGCTGGATCAATCCGTCGAGGTCACTGAGCACGTTGTCTAGAGTCATGACATGCTTCCGCTTCAATCTGTTCTTCGTTTCCGCGGGCTCCGCCGTCGCATCATCGCCACCACCCGTCAGTAACCGTATTTCATCCGTCGCCGCCGCGCTCTCCTCCACGACCGCCTGGAGCACCGCGAATAAGCTCCCCGTCAGCGTCTCGTAGCCGTGGTAGTTCTCCAGCGCGGCAAATATCGACACCACAAGGTCGTCTAGAAAGGGAACCATCTGGGCCCCGGAAAGCTTGATCATCATCAACAGCACCATTGGCGCCTGCGGCTGCACGTTGAACATGTTGAGTTTCAGCGATACCGCGTTGACGAGGTAATCGGCGTTCTCGACGAGCAGGTCGCGCGTCGAAGCATATCCGCAGGCCTGCGCGATGCTCTCGAGGGTTACTATCGCGTGGGTCTGTACGAGGGAGAGCGAAGAGCCGAAGAGGTGGACGACGGGGTAGAGCGCGTCGACGAGCTCTGTGCGGAACTCGCCCGCCATGGTGGCTGCGGTGTATGCAAGCACCTCGAGTGAGATGCAGGTTAGCTGCGGGGCGGCCTCCGCGGTGTCGTAGGTATCTAGTAGAGATGATAGAGCTACCGAATAGAGCTCGGCGGTAAGTTTGGAGGCCTTTCGCGGGCCTGTAGCTGTGGCGTCGAAGGTCAGCCAGTCGTCTTGTGGCTGGGACTGCGAGGCTCGGAGAATGTTGAGGGCCATCCACATCGAGACTGCCTTGCTCAGGTCGGTTCCTACTTGGGCTTCTCTGATGTGCTCGTGTACCAATTGCAGGCCGATTGATGTGCCACCGAGCATCTGTAGCAGCTTGGAGGTGTTCTCTGAGGTCTCTCCTTGGCTGTTTCCTGAGAGTATAATAGCAGGATAGACGGGTTCAAGTTCGGCCCCTCGTTGGATCAACTCCATGGACGCTGGGGAGATGCTTGTGACGACGTTCTCTGTGTTGATTGTGGGGGTGTTACGCTCACTCAAGTTCACAATGCTATCCTTCATGTTTCGCGAGAACAGGTCCAACAAGATCTCTGAGGTCTGACCAATGTTGGACAGGATCTTGAAGGATGCTGCAATTTGCCGAAGAAGATGCGACTTTTTGTCCTCATCGTTGGCTTGGAGAACCCGGGGTAGGGATTGGACCCACCCGTGCAGACTCTTTTGTAGGACCTGAGAAATCGTCTCGTTGAAACTCGCTAATGTCGTGATCGATTCCTGTGCTTGTGAACTCAAGGTTTCCTCCTTATCTGCCGAGAGACTGATAAGCGTTTCGATCGTGACTGGCAGAGACGACTCCAAAGATTGGGAGCAGTCTCGTGCGATCGCTTGGCAGAGCTTGCACAAAGCCTTTTTGACGTTCAGGAGTCTGTGTTTCCTCAGGCCAAATACCCCTGTGAGACCCATTCGTACCTGCTCCGATGTTGCGTGTAGCCATGATTGCGTTCTGATGGTCGTGATGGAGTCGTTGTTGAAGGATCCGGCCGTGCCGTCCGATGTGGGGAGATTGGTGACTTTCACGTCCATCAACACTATCCGTATCACATCCGAGAGGGTCTCTATGGCTTTCACCAGCGATTTCGACTTTCGAGAACTGCTGTTCCGAAAGTCTAGGAATTTGCATAGAGTCGATGCTGTGCCTGGTAGGAAGCTGGCCAAGACATCGTCGTCGCTTATGCATCCGGTGAATAGGTATTGGATGGCGCCGATGGCAGCGACTTGGAGTTCGGTGTAGGAGGTGGCCGGTATGACGTCCAGTAGCACCGTCAAGGAATGGCCCAGAGATGGTGCGTTCTCAACCAATTCGAATTGACCCCTAGCGGTTGAAGACCTTGCCACTGCCGCGAATAGCAGCTCCAGGCAGTGGGCGGCTGCCATCTTGGTCTCTTCAGACGCTCTTGAGGGCCGGCTGCCATCTGCAGGACCTCCAATGATAAAGGTCACCATTATCATGAGCTGTTTGGCAAGTTCTCCGGCAATGTTCACGTGCCAGCATTTCGAGATCAGGATGCCCAAGCATTGCAGAGTCAGTTCGATGACTCGGTCCGTGAATTCCTGCTGTCGACCAAAGATGTGGGATAGCGGGAAGAAAATGTAGTCCCCAAAAGCTGGGTTGATGATGCCTTCGACCTGGCTGATCTGCCGCAAGCTCTGCAGAAGCTCTTCGAGCGCCTTGACGAGCTGCTTCGATACTCCATTGTCGATTTTGGGACGCAGCACTAGTTGGCCGACTGCCGTGCATTTGGGTTTCAGCTGCGAGTGCGTGTTAGATGGACTGTTGTATTTCAAACGGAAGGATTTCCAACGGTACCTCTGCGAAGGCCTGCTTCCGCCGCGCTTCGATGTTATCTGCCATCTAGACGGGTGTGCGTTAGAGTAATATGGCGAGGGGTTCGGGTGAGAAGGCCGTGTTCGGCATGCCACCTGTCGGTTGTAGTCATGCAGTCATGGTGTTTGTGAGAGCCGCTTGATACCGTGCTCGCCAGATAGATGCTGTGGGATGCGAGTTGCAGTTGACCGCACCAAACGACCTCGCTTAAGTGGTGCAGTCAAGATTGGTTTCACGACAGACTCTCAACCACACCTCCAATCGCTTTCCTCCCGCCAGCAAGCATTCGGGAAACGAACATACAGCATCATGGACACCGCTGCTGCAGCGCCCGGGATAGATGGCGCATACGCCGCCTCCACTGCACGGAAGGGAAAGCTACGCCTGAAATCCAAGCGAAGATCGCATAGACCTCACGACGAGCGTCGCCGAACCCGCAGTCGCTCGCCCTCGTCACGGCGCACACGCTCGGTGTCGCCAACAGCTCCTTCCCACCGCAAGAAGCAAAGACAGCCAACGGTGGCGGAGACGGACGACCCGTCCCTTTACGACGACGTGTACCTGCCAGGCCAGAACGGCTTCAAGTACAAAGACCCTGAGGCAGCGTTCCAGGAGTCGCTATTCGAGGCCATGGCGGACGACGAAGGCGCTTCTTACTGGGAGGGGGTTTACGGCCAACCGATACACGTATATTCCCGGCCGCAGGTGGAGAATGAGAAGGGCGAGCTCGAGGCGATGACAGATGAGGAATATGCCGCCTATGTCCGACGGCAGATGTATGAGAAGTCGAGCGAGTATTTGGAAGCAGAGCACGAGAAGCACCAGAAGGAACGCGAACGAGCGCGCAGGAAGGCGGCCAAGGAGACAGCGGAATGGGAGCGGAGGGAGCGGGAACGCTTGGTGCGCGAGAAGGAGAGACGGCAGAGAAAGTCGTCGGAGCGGACGAAGAAGGCATGGAGGGTGTACACGGATGCGTGGGAGAATGCTACAAAGAAGGACAGGCTCGAACAGGACCGTCTTGAGATCCCGTGGCCGGTGGAATCTGGGCGACGCAGCGATATATCCAAGGAAGCTGTGGAGAGCTTCTTCCAGTTGGCGGCAGGGATCGCGGCCGGCGGCGAAACTAGCGAGCGGAAGGCATACGCAGACGTCTTGCGGCTGGAGAGGGTTCGATGGCATCCGGACAAGGCCTTGCAGAGATGGGGGCGGGAGCAGCTGAGCGACGACTTGCTCAAGGGGATTACCGCCGTTTTCCAGATTGTCGATTCACTTTGGGCTACAGAACGTGAAGGCGATAAGCGCTGAAGGGGAGGGGTGGGGGGGGGAAAGGATTCGCATATAAGACGCAGGGCGTGCGTGTCCTGACGCCTGTGTCCTGGCGTTTCGTCGCCCATTTTGTGCGGACAGGGTTTCGAGGCTCGAGATCGCATCCGGAGTTTGGGAAGAAATGATAGATGTTTCCGAGATTTGATGGCATCAAGATGGGGCAAATTCTTGGTAGACACAGGATGCGACCTCGGCACCGTTTACAGGCGTCCAGACGCGGAATGGACGGAAAAACACCACGGCCAGCACCCTCGAGGACCCGGCCATCGCCAGCAGCCACCGTCAAAGAGACTGGGACGGCGCAGTTGTGTTGCATCCGGCCGGCATCGTCCTTGATTCCGCCGACAAACGGTCTTGCGAGGGCCGAGCAAGTGCACGCTGAGAAGCCCCACCGCGCTCTGTCCGCATCATGCACAGTATCATGCGATAGCCAACTGCATGCCGGCTTTGGGGCATCTGTTTCGCGCGACCTAAATTGCCTTTCCGAGGCAGAAGCTTCACTTTGGGACCTAGTCATCGGTTGCAAGCTGGGCTCTCCATTCATTCGCGCCATGAAATTGGCCGCCTGTCCGAACCCAGCTCCTCGCCTGTCTCCAGTTGCCGGAAACAGTCGACAGGTGGCTCGTCGATCTCGAGAACTTCAGAGGGTTGATATTGGCCTCGAAGGGCATGCAACGGGGCCTGCCCGCTGAAACACCATTCCCGTGGAAATGAGGCTGCGAGCATGCCGACCAGCGGGCGAGGGCATCCGAACGAGGGCGAAGACGAGGGCGAAGACGAAGACGAATACAGGGACAAGGACGAGGACGAGGATGCCGGGCGGGGGCGGTTGGAATCAAGGATTGCTCGATCCCTCTTTCAACCTAGAGCGTCGGTCTCCTGGACGGTGAAGCTTAAGATGCAGGCTGCATGCGAATATAATGCGCTTGTGTACCTACCCATCCCCCGCCCTCGTCCTCTCCTCCTCCCTCTCACCCTCCCTCCCCTCCGCCCTCGCCTCTGCCTTCGCCTCAATCAATCAATCGACACGGCCATGAGACTCCTCCGCCCCAGTCCTATATAGATTGTGACCATTGCAGCCTCTCTTTTCTTTTCCTCCCAAAGGCCCGACTTTTGCCGGCCACCTGCGAAGCGTCAGAACAGCAACAAGCATCGCGATCCGAGAGCTCGACCGCAAACCGGTCTCCTCGACAATCGATCCTGCCAGGTAATCGAGTCGGCCACCAGCCAGGCTAACACGGCCGGCTAGCCATCGGAGTAAGCATTACCAATTGATTCCATCGTCATGGTGGATTTTGCTTTGTTTTCGCGCGGGAAGTCTCTTGTATCAAATCTGCTCGTCCTCGCCCTCGTCCTCCCCCACTCCGGTTTCGTCATCGGCTGCTGCAGCTCTTGCCGATAGAGGTACAGCGGAGCCGGCGGCCGCATGGAGGCCTCGTCCACAAGCGTCTGCCTTTGGGCTTCACGGGGGATGGCCAGAGAGAAAGCAAGCATCCCGCCCGCCAACGTCAACATGTCCTTCTGCCATTTGTGGGCGTCCAACCTTAAATCCATCTACCGTGGCCGGGTGCAATGTACATGTCTGAGGGTGTCTTCCACCCGGCTGGGGGGTTTTGGCTGGAGAGCGGGCGTGGTTTGCATATCGCCATGCGCATGGCTCCTTTGCTCCCTTGCTCCGCCGTGGTGAAGCTTCGCACCGCGAATCTTCGACTCCGGGAGTATCCAACTGCCAATGATGGAGCATCTGATCTAAAGACAGGAAGCGAATGGCTGGCCGTGACATGTGTCTTTTTATTTATATTGTCGAGCGAGCTCGCCGTGCGCCTCCCAGTTGCCATTGACCGTCTGTACATGTATACATGCACTCTCGAGAACCTCTCCGTCCGCTGTGCCTCGCCCACGTCCTCCGTCCTCCTCCTCCTCCTCCTCCTCCTGCTCTTCCGTCCGTCCCGCCAATTGCAATTGCAATCGCCATCGACCGATATACACCGTCGTCTGTTAATTCCGACACTTGCTCTCTCCCAGGCGAGCTCTCGCGGGGCTCCAGGACAAAGGTACTCCCACTCCCTTCTGCTGCCGAGCAACCGTCGGTGCGACTCTTCGCGTCCGGTCGACGAGGCCGCTGCTTAGCTCCGCTGCTATAAAACACACCTTGTCTGCTGTTCTCAATCTATTCCCCCTTTGCCATCCTCCTCCAATCGCATCGATCGATCGAACCTCCATTTGGGCAGCCCCATACGCATTGCACATCCCATCCCTCTCCTCCCAGATCTCTAACTGGCCCGCTCGCTCGTTTACGAGGTACGTACGCACGACCGCCAGGGCGTCGTAACATAGCTCCGTTCAGCCACTCGATGGGAAACCAAGGTTGCTAGCTCGCGGTTGCAGCTCGGGCTAGCTCTTTCATCGCCTCGCATTCTCATATCGCACCCTCCGTAGGTGGGCCGGTTGCAGCTGGATCGATTGCATTGCCTTGTTCCGTCCCTTGGGGCCGCCGTACCAATCTGCTCTTTCTCCTTCGGTGGTTCCTGTCCGTATATTAAGCCCAATCACCATATCATCCTCCTCCAGGGCTCCTCCTCCTCCGCCTCAAATCCCTCCTTGCACCCAGCCACCGCTCCAACAGCAAGCTTTTTCGAGGGGGGAAGCAGGTTTACCGCAAGCAGCCGACTGACAGGATGGCCCATTGGCTATAGCCCACTCGCTTTCCCTCCACGACCACACAACAGCCCGGTGGAGACCGTCGACGGCTCCCTAAACGAAAAGGCCAAGTCCGTCGTCCCCACGATCTCTTTTTGGCACTCCCTGCTTTGTTCGCTTTTTCTGTCAAGTCGTTCCTGGTTCTATCCCTTCCTCTCCATCAGCCGGGCTCGAGGCCGGCCGTCCATCGGCTACGAGTGAGATTCCCGAGGACCGATCTCTAGACATGCACCAAGCCGCCGGACGAGCCCTCCCCCCAATCCATGTCCCTTTTCTTGCTGCACATTCCCGAAACCGCCGGTTTATGACCGCTGCCGAGCCTTACCTGGACCTTATACACGCCCGTGAACGTTGTTGAGACTGACAATTGGCGCCAAAATGCGGGGTAGCACCGTTCGCACTAGACTGCCGTCGGAATTGAACCCGCTCATTCGCGATCAATCCTCCCGCCCTTCGCGACTGCGGTGTCCAAGCTGCTGGCCCGTGAACGTCGATTCGCTCCGGTAAGGTTGGCTGCGCGCCGGTTTAAGCTGGTTTCTCGTCTCTTTCCTGCCTTTGCGTCCAGCACCCGCTTTGCCGGTGCTGTTCCCTGTTTCCCGTCACGCACCCTTCGATCGACGTCTTGCTTGCGTGATATCTCCTGCTTTTGTCGTGGCACCCGCACGTTTGATCGGCTGGCTGGTGGAGCAACAATAAAAAGCACTCCCCCACATGGGCATAACGTCTTACCAAGAACGATATCGCATAGCACACTCCTTCCCCGACAGCCGGCTGCCCCATACTGTTTGGACCGCGAGCTCTGCAGACCTGGGTCGAACTGCAATCCTAGTATGTTGCATTGCAGCTTGGAGCATCCTTCAACATGATTTGGACTTGTTTGTTATTTTTTTGCTTGTCGGGATGGAGCTCAAGACATCTAGTTTGACTGGATGCATATCCATCGGGGACCCTTGGCTGACTGCGTGGCCTCATTGGCACCCGTGATCCGTGCAGGAATCCGTTCATTACCGCAGCGTGCAAAGATCCAACCATCCAAACTAGGGTTTCCGCAAACACGCTCGTTCTACCATAGCTTTGGACCGGCCAACTTTTGAACCTCCGGCCAACAAACGTGAGTTTTGCACCTACGAAACACTCGGCTTCGGGTACTCGGGCAATGTCTGGGTTGGGCACAGTGTTGCAAAGAGGGGCGAGTGGACTGGCCTTCTACAATCAAATATATCGGTCGTAGTTTTGGGATAGAGGAGATGCTGACAACGAGTGCTTTGGGATTAGGAGTCAGGCTCGACCCGGCTGTCTCTCGCGCCCCTTGGGAAGCTCCAGTACAATATAATAGGGACGTCGAGGGCTCGAGCGGCCTCGACGAAGACACTTTTATGCCGACTTTAGGATCCGTGTTCAAGAAGAAAAAGAAGGACAAGGACGAAAAAGGCCATAAAGACGCCGGACCGGCTGATACCATACTCGAAGAGCCTCCTGCAACCCCATCCACCGAAGGATCGCTCAGCCAGTCGTTGGGCTCTGCGCCATCGACAGCGACAACAGCAAACTCGCATTCGGGTGGAATCATATCGACGGGCAAACCACCACCTTCCCCAACTGCGAGTACTGGCCCGCCTACAGGCAAGGACGACCCGATGGCAACCCCGACGGCGCCCGATACCGCACCCAATGTGTGTTCAAAACCTATACCTACCAAGAGGATACAGCAGGCTTACAAAATCTTGTTCCAATCTAGGCGCACCCCACAGCCGGCCCCGGCCACAGTAAGTATACTCGCCGGTTTGAAACTTGCGGTAAAGTGATGATATTCTAACATGCGAACGCAACAGAGGCACCAGGCCATGGTCAGAAGGGCGAGACGGTATACCGGACTACAAAAGGCAAATACACACTGAGTGACTTTACATTCCAGCGGACGTTAGGCACAGGAAGTTTTGGACGAGTGCACCTAGTACAGTCCAAGCACAATCTTCGCTTTTATGCCGTCAAGGTGCTCAAGAAGGCCCAGGTGGTCAAGATGAAGCAGGTAGAACATACGAACGATGAGCGTCGTATGCTTCAGCGGGTCAAGCACCCCTTCTTGATCACTCTTTGGGGAACATTCCAGGACTCGAGGAACCTGTACATGGTGATGGATTTTATCGAAGGTGGCGAGCTGTTCAGTTTGCTACGAAAGTCACAGGTGGGGCCTTTATCCTTTGATGAGAGATGGACCGATTTTGGACTGGCAAGCTGATGGTTTAAAACAAAGCGATTTCCAAACCCGGTGGCAAAATTCTACGCCGCAGAAGTAGCGTTGGCTTTGGATTACCTACATTCCCTGAATATCATATATCGCGACCTGAAGCCCGAAAATCTGCTTCTAGATCGTCATGGGCATCTAAAGATTACAGATTTCGGGTTTGCCAAGGAGGTTCCGGACATCACCTGGACGCTATGTGGGACACCAGATTATCTAGCGCCTGAAGTTGTGTCGTCGAAAGGATACAACAAGTCGGTTGACTGGTATGAAACTGGAGGCCCTTTCGGTGGAGGATTTGGAGAGCAGTGTTGATCTGACGTTGGGGTGTGTGTAGGTGGTCGCTAGGAATCCTAATCTTCGAAATGCTATGCGGGTACACGCCGTTCTGGGATGGAGGCAGCCCGATGAAGATTTACGAAAATATTTTGCGGGCAAAGGTCAAATATCCGGCGTATATTCATCCGGATGCGATGGATTTACTGCATCAGCTAATCACGCCTGACTTGACTAAACGATTGGGTATGTTTTTTTTTTTTTTTTGGATTGGAGTTTGTCGAGTGGAGGCGTATGTGTGCAGGGGACTGACAATTTTGGATAGGGAATTTGTTCCACGGGTCCCGATCCGTTCTCGAGCACGCATGGTTCGCGGAGGTGAACTGGGAGAGGCTGCTGAGCAAGCAAATTGAGCCGCCGTACGTCCCACCGGTGCGTGGCGGTATAGGAGACGCCAGTCTGTTCGACAAGTATCCCGAGGAGACAGAAGAATACGGCAAGGATGGACCCGACCAGCATGGGCATTACTTCACTGATTTCTGATCGTCGACGGGGGATATGGTTTGTCTTGAGCCGGCTGGTGGACGTCTTTGTTTTCTTTTTTGAAGGGTCGCGCTCTCTTCTTTTTTGCTGTGGGAATAGAATCAGGGTAGTGGATGCGTCTTTTGTGGGCGTGATGTCGTTGATGGTGAGAGTGACAGCGTCCTTTGTGTAGGAGGACGCCAGGTGGATGGATACCACAGGAGGATGAGAAGCAGGGATCTCTCTTCTGTAGTAATGAGTGTGCGCATCTCGCGGGACGGTGGACACCCTTCTCCTTCCTTTGCACCCTCACAGTCGCATTCCCTCCGTGTTAGGCGTTCAATCTTGCTTCCCTGTTGCGAACAGTGCGTCAGTCCTCACATCCTCTCCTTCCGTATTTCCCCCCCTTCTCGAATGTCTTCTCTCCCTGTGTCCATGCTTCTCTTGTATGAGCCCGTGTCTCTTTGCTGTTTGGTCCAGCCTTTTTGAGTCTTTCTCTTAGCCGGAATCCCCTCTCTTTTTCCACCCATAAAAAACTATACCTACTGCGGGAAGGACGGAGTTCAACGAAAAGATGTCATGCGATTTTTGGAGCAAAGTCAATAAAGTTCAGGGCGGGGGTGCTAGGATGTAAGGATTAGTTTGACGATGGGAAATGAATGAGGCAGATGTGCTAGAATTCCACATTGATAGAGATATATGTACAGTGCGCGGCGGCGGCGATGATGCCGATGGTCTACAAGGGATATATTACACGTATTGGGTGCAGTAGTTGGTGTATATATGGGAGATCAGACATGCATGGGAGCCAAGCTCAGGATCTTGCTCCACTTCTTCTCTCCGAGCTCGCGTCCAACGACGCCTGTAGTGATAGCAGTTTGTCAGCGTGCGTGCAGTGGTGGGGGAAGTGGCAGGCGGAGGGAGGAAGGGCGCACCGTTCATGCGGGTGCCGATTGGCTCGCCAGCCTTGTTGACGAGGACGCAGGCGTTATCGTCGAAGCGGACGGTGGAGCCGTCCTTACGCTGCAGGGACTTTTTTGTGCGGACGATGACGGCGTGGCGGATGTCGCCTTTGCGGACCTTCTGGGCCTGCTGGGAGGCGTTATGGCCGGCGTCAGCGGAGCCGAGGTTGCGCTGACGCTGGACGACGACGACGATGCGGTCACCGATGCGGGCGTGGCGTTTCTGGCCGAGGACCTTGACGCATTCGACGATTGCGGCGCCCTGGTGGGTGGTTAGAACGGTGACGGTGGTGATGGTTGTGGTGGGAGTGGGAGTGGGAGTACCGAGTTATCGATGCAATTGAGCATCGTCTGGAGGAGGAGAGTTAGCGGATTGATTATGAGGAGGAGAGAAAGGGGGAGGGAGAGGCCACCTTGAGCTGGATCATGGTGAGATGATGAGGCTGGTCGTGTCACCGAGCAAGCATTGGCGTGGTTGATGTTGTGGTGACGTTGACGTTGACGTTGACGGTGAAGTTTTGGAGTTTGGTCGTCTGCGCATCACACTTTGGACGACCGGCGTCCCGAAAGCGGCATAACAACGGCACCACGAACGATCTAACGGCTTCACTGGCCTGACTACTTGGCTACTTACTTAAGTCTTAAGTAAAGACTTAGCTAATGTTTGGCTACAACGGCGTGCTTGGGACGGAGCCTGTCTGGCGGCCGTTCCTCCGCAATGGCATTTCGACGTACCCCGCGGGGCACAAGACACAGAGCGGAGCGTCCTGTCTTGCGAGTCTTCTGTCCGCCAACTCGCCTAGGAACACTACTAAAGCAGCCCGGTGTTTGTCGGAGGTTTACGTGAACTCCATTCTGCGGGTCTGCCCGCCCTAGACGGCCGTTGGCGATGCCGACGATATCAAAACGCCCGTGGTGTATCCCGGATTGGGCGTAGACATCCACCACCACCACAACCACTTTGGAGAACCCCCCTTTGAAGAAAACCCCTTTGAAGAACCCTCCTGGAGTGAGGCCAAAACCCCTAGATCCCAATGCCATCGTCCAAGACGCAAAGGCATTGAGGCGGACCCTCTGCGACGACGAAAGACGGAGCCCAGCCCGCCAAAGCGCAGCTCCAAGCGGAAGGAGGTGGCCGGCTCCCAACCTTGCGTCAGCCGCTGCTCCCTCAACTCTCATCAACAACTGTCGAAGAAAACCCCCGGACGGACAGCCATCCGCCCTCTCGAAGGGAATCCACTCATTTCATTTCGTCCTCATATCATTCTGTCTGTTCTCCCGCTGAGCTGCTCGCCCCTCACCGGCGGACTTGCGACCAACCCTCGATCGAACCGTGGCCATGCGCTCCATCGTTGTCTACTGCGCCGTCGCCGCGCATCTCTGCTCCACCGCCGTCTCCTCCACCATCCCCACCCACTCCGAGTCCGTTGTCCGGCTGCCAATCCACGATGACGAGAACCAGTCCGACTCTGTCACCGACATCTTTGCCCCGCCGCCTAGGGACTCCAGCAACCCCTGGTCCAAGCTCCGGAATAAGATTGTCGTCAAGATCTTTGGCAACAAGGAGAGACACCATGGCGCCCTGAACCACCCGCACTACACCTCCTCGCAGAAGGCCCTTACCGATAACGCTTCCAAGAAACCTCTGCAGTACTCGAGGTATCAGAACGAGGTCGTCCTCCGCTTCAACATCTCGACCACGGCCGAGGCCGAGGCGTTGGCCGAAGCTGCAGAGGTCCTGTTTCTGGACGTCTGGAGCGCTACTAGGGACCATGCCGACATTAGGGTGGATAAGGATGTTGTACGTGACAGATAAGCAGGCAGGAATGCCGACCCAATCACGCCCCAAGCTGACATCAAACCCCCGCTAGGTCCAATCGCTCCTCGGCCTCTTGCCCGATTCCCTGCAGTCAGCTCACTCTCGGCTGATGCACGACCTGGCGTCTACCGTCCGAGAAACCTTCCCAGGATCGACTCCCGGCGGTCTAGCCAATGCACTCCCTCAGAACGCCCCCACGTCCTCGTCCAAATACCGGCCCGCCCAATCCGAGCATTTCTTCTCTGACTACCAGCCAATCTCCGTCATCAACCCGTGGATGAAGCTCCTGCGCTCCCTCTTCCCCGGACATGTGGAGCATTTTTCCATCGGCAAATCCTATGAGGGTCGAGAGATCAATGGCCTCAAAGTCTCCCCGAGCTCAGCCGATCCGGAAAGAAGACGCAGAGCAATCATCGTCACTGGTGCCTCGCATGCCAGAGAGTGGATCGCCGTGTCCACCGTCTGCTATCTCGCGCACGCCTTCATCACCGGCTACCGGCCAAAGCATTCCGTAAAGGAAACGGACAACGACGCCGGAGGGGACCGTGAGCTCACAAAGCTGATTGAAACTTTCGATTGGTACTTTATTCCGACACTCAATGTGGACGGTTATGCCTATACTTGGACCGACGACAGACTGTGGCGGAAGAACCGACAGCCAACAAGTCTGGGATTCTGCAAGGGGATCGAGCTAGACCGGAGCTTTTCTTACCAATGGGGAGGGCAGAGCCAGAACAACCCCTGCAGCGAGAGTACGTCCCCACTTTCTTCCCTCTACCGTGAGCGAATGCTGACCTCTCGAGTGTAGACTACCCCGGAGAACGCGAGTTTGAAGCCTACGAGTCTAAGAATTTTGCGGACTGGGCGCAGAACCTTACCGCCGAAGGCAAAACCCGCATCATGGGCTTCGTAGACCTTCATTCGTATTCGCAAGAGAGTAAGCATCCACTTCCCTATTCTTTCGAAGAAAACCAATCCTAATCATCCTTTCTCCCGTTTAGTTCTTTACCCATACACATACACCTGTGAGGAACGGCCACCAGACCTTGAAAACCTTGAAGAACTGGCCCAGGGCCTATCAAAAGCCATCCGCATTCGTCACGGCGAACACTACGAGGTCACCTCTGCCTGCCAGGGCGGCGGCCACTTCATCTCGTCCGACAAGAAGCAGCAGAATAACAAGAAGGCAAAGAAGGCCGGCAGGAACGGCAACTTTGTCCTGACAGAGACAGGCGGCGGTGGATCCGCACTGGACTACTTTTACAAGGAGCTGGGCGTGCCGTATTCATACCAGATCAAGCTGCGCGACCAGGGCAGCTACGGCTTCCTCCTCCCCCGGGAGAGCATCAAACCAACCGGCGAGGAGATCGAGAGCATGATCAAGGAATTTGGCGCCTTTTTGTTGCCCGACAATTGAGATTAGCATTCAAACTAGACTGGGGCCAGGGTGTACTTTGGGAATATATATTTGTTACGGAAGGGAAAGGTGGGAGGCGGGCACGTCATCTTGACCCGCCGCGGTAGCAAGATTGTCTTTTTGTGTCATCTCGCCGACACCCCCATCCCGTTGGGGGAGGTTTTTTTATTATTATTTTCCGTACCGTTCATGCCATGGGTGCCGGCGTGTGCGTGTTTCGTTCCGATATATTTGCTTGGCCAGGGGACCGGATCGGACCGGACTGGGTGGCTACGATGTATTACCAGATCATCCGCGTGCATAAGGGCGTTCCGTGCTTTCGTCGATTTCGCCAGCAGTTTTTTTTTGATCCTATCAGTCTCGTACATGTAGCATAGCCTCTAATTTATCTTACCCTCCGCGTGCATGTACACACGTGCGGTCTCGGTAGATATATTGGTCCTGGTCGTTATCAGCCGCGGACGTTTACATCAAAAGTCTATCATTCAGGACCGTACAAAGGCGAAGTCGTCGCCAGTCAATGAAGTAACGGGTTGACTTCAATGACAAGTACTTGAGCGTGATGGGCCCATCAAAATATGTCAAGCCTTATAAGGTTATTAAATTTATAAATTTACCTATCGATAGATCGCGATGCAACCCAATGCAACCCAATCCAATGCAATCCTTTAGCCCCCAAGCAGAGAAGAAACAAACCACAATATCAACCCAGCATGCATGCTCGCAAGACCATCAACATTGCCCGGCTTTTTCGCCCCCAGTAACAGGAAAAAGAGGACGACAGCGGTGATAGTAATTGAAGAATAGTAATAGGAAGAATGCAGATATTCACAGGGGATACAAATATATACCACAGTAGCAGCAATGTATTCACAGCAATGAGAGAGAGAGAGATGGTGAAATTAAAGAAAGAAAGAGAAAAAAACAAGCGATCCTTGAATTCATAGGCTCAATGATGAAGACAAAAAAAAGAATATCCCGACCCGCTGCTTTTGTTGACAACCAGAACGACCACAACAATCAATACCCGCAAAGTAGCCAAAGCAAAGATGCATTGCATGCTAAAAGGGTGCCCAAAAAAACCCTTCAAAGAAGGAACCATATCCCCTCACAAATATTTAGCACACACGCCCAGAGGTTAATACATTGCTTGCTCGCCCACGGCACCTGCTGCCGCAACCCCAATGCTTGCAACAGGCTCAGGCCGCGCCAGGTCCGCGGACGTCCGCGCGACGGCTTCACCATCCTCCACGCCGCCCTGCGAATCAACGAGCACTAAAATCTCTTCTGTCCGTGTCTCGTCGCCCTCCTTGGCAATCTCGACCACCACAGCTTCCACCTCATGGTCGCCAGACGCATCCGCGAGCCCCGCATCGCCAAAAGGGGTTACCGTAACGTCGGAAAACGCGGGGCTGGAAAGTGCATCCGGGAGGAAGTTCGACGCGGTAGTCCCCGCGTCATCATCCGTCATCGCCGACACCGTCAGAATGCTAACCTCGCCGTCATTCAGACTCCCCCGTCTCGCCGCCGCTGCTGCCGCCTCGTCGCTGCTACCACCCTCGGAATCCGGGTTGACTACCGTAAGTCGGCCGCTGACCGCGCTTGAGCCCCGGCTGAGTTGACTGCGGCTGATGCTCGCGCTCGCACTGCCGGACCCTCCGTCGCCTTCGTCTTCCGAGTTGTCTCGCGTGCTCACCTCGGAGACGGTCACCTTGCCTAGGCTGGAGGCATCGACGACCCGGTCGCCCATCATTCCTGCGACAGCAGCAGACATCGAAGCGCTGGCTCCGCTGCGGTGTCGCTTGAGCCGGTCCTCGGCGGGGATGGCGTGCCAGTCGCTGCCAAAGGTTATCACGCTGGCCTTCTTGCCGTGCACCGTGAAACTGCCAGCGCCTCTTGCGAGGCCTTCGTTTTCTTTCTTCTCACCCTCGCCTTCCCCGTCCGCTTTATCTCCCTGCGCATTTGGGTCCTTGGGCTTTCGAGTGCGGTGGTGCGGGAGCTGGATTGATCCCTCACGAAGAGTGCGCTGCAGCGATCTGCGGACCTTGTCCTTGCCCTTCTCCTTGGTTTCCTTCTCCTTTCCTTCTTCTCCATCTTCGCCCTTCTCCTTCTCCTTCTCCTTCTCTTTCTCCCTCTCTTTCTCCTTCTCGTTCCCCTTTTCTTTTTTCTCGCGGTGACTTGCATCGTCATCGACTTCCTTCCCTTTCTCCTCTTTCGTAGCAAGTTGCTCGAGAAAGTCCGCTTCCACATCGCCCTCAGGCTTGATTGCTTGCGCGATTGCTTGCTGTGACATGCCAGATGCGGTGCTAGGTCGTCGCTGAACGTCCTCAGTAGGGTTGTTCGTCGTTACGCTAACATACTCGCACGACTCGGTGCTCGTCGTCACGTAAGGTTCCCCGAGCTGGCTCACATCGATATCGTTGGCCATGTCGCTAGGCACAACAGCCGTCGGCGCGGTCTTGTTCTCGAACGGCAGCGGCCCTAGGTCCCAGCCCTGATGAGGTGATGGCCGGGCGGTGGACTGTGACGCCGTTCGGCTGACAGTCGTAGTCTTGGTCGATTGCCTTACGATTTCATTCTCGAAAACTTGCTTGTTGAATGACGCCGTTATAGAAGCTTGTGTCGGCGTGCTCTTGGCAGAATGCGGGGAATCGGTCAAGCTGGGCGACTTGCTGCCGCGAGATGGTGTGTCAGGTGGCGTTGAAAGCAGAGTCAGCCTTCTCAGCTTATCTTTTGCTGTCTTCCGCTCCTCCTCTAGATCCATTTCAAGAATATCCCGGTGACAGCGTAGGCGCCAGATCTCCACACGCACCCACTGCAGCTTTGAATTCAAGCTGCTGGCTGCGAGGATCACCGCATCCCGGGTCTTTGTCTGTACCGGCGTTAGTAGCCTGAGATGGTGGGCGTTTCTGAGCAGCATCGCCAGTTGATCTAACGAGTCTTTGAGCTTTGTATTGGAATCCTCGATCTTACGATCGATCACCTGTCGTCTTGCCGCTGCGATTTGCGCCGCAAGTTGAGGGTCAATCCTGCCAGAAACTATGGAGACCTCGCCGGACGCCGTTTGTACCGACTTGGCGTTGCTCGAATCAGCTCTTCGGATCCCCCTGGCTCGCTGACCATCATAATTGCCACCTACAACACCCCTCATGCGCACGCCCGCGGTCCTGAACGCCGCCGCGTAGTTCAGCTTCGATATCCAGTCGTTGAGTTCCACTTCGTTGTCGGCAAGGAAGTACTCCTGAAACCCTCCATGGCGAACAAACATGAATGCATGCTTGTGCTTCTTGTAGGTCCTGTCTAGAAGCGCAACCGTGTCGTCCGTGGACAACATGGAGTCTGGGGTGAACTCCATCAATGGCGGAGTAAAAACGCAAGGGCCGATGTTCAGGTTACCCGCCTTGACGTGCTGGTCGTACTGCTGCATCAGGTTCTTCACCCAGCTGACGTTCTTGAAGAAATAGAGCTGGGAGCCCGTGAGAAGGGCACCCCACTCCTGCCATGGACTTCGAGTCTTCTTCTTCTTCGGGTCCTTCCGCCATATTAATCCGATCTTGGTGACTTTGATCTCAACAACGCCGGGACTCGCATCTTGGGGGTTTTGCTGTGTATGAGGGTTCAAAAACGCGTCTGGCCGGGACCTCGCCGAGACAATCTGCAATACTGAACTCCTGAAGAAAGACTCGTGTAGGTCCTTCATGCTCATTGTGTGGGTAGTCCCCAGATAACTGTATGGGTCATCGATTGTCAAAACATCCGTCAGTGATGGGCGGAGGATGTCCAGTTTGCTGTCAATTATCAGCGTGTAAGGGTCAACGGGCTCCTTTGGCCGCCTTGATTCGGTGTTGGTCTTCGTCAGCATGTTGCGCCGCGGCATATGCGGCACGATTTTCTCTCCATTGACATCAAGGTCATCCTCCACATGAATGAAGGGTGTGTAACTGATGTTATCGTAGAAATATTCTAGAATATCGGATGTTACACCTTCGCCGCTTGTGTTCTTCACGTACTCGGGCTTCTGCATCTTGTGCCGATTGTGCTTATTGAAAACATCAGTGTGGAGGATCAGCAGCGAGAAAGCTATAAAATACGCGTTCTCTGCACATTGCTGTTAGTATTGGTTTACACGACAGGGGGTGGTATGTGAGGAAAGCTTACCACTCGAAGAGTAAATCAGCGGGTTGCATTCATGATAACGATCCGCAAATGCTTGTAAAACCCTATCGATCTGTTGTGTCTCTTTGGGCAGTTCCACCTCCATCAAGAGCTTCCTTAATGCCATGTCCATCGGATCTTGATAAAAGCTGAATGTGCTCATATACTGTTTTAGTACCTCCACATGGAAAGCGTCGTCTGTCTTGCTTAACAGGCTAGCCACCACACTCTTATTCACAGCCTCCTCAAGTTTCCGTAGATACTGATCCGGGGTGTCATCATCCAGTCGTTCTGGAATTATCAATTTCTCCCTGGAAACGGCCATTGAGTTTGGATGTGATGTAGATCCGCGTCCCGAATACGGCGCAGGCGAGGATGTCCGTGTAGGAAGCCCTGAGAGGTGGGCCTCGCTCCCTTGCCTTGATCTCGACGAGAATAGCCTCGAAAAACTGTTCCTACCGACAAGGCTTGTGCTTGTGCTCGTGCGAGCACTCTCCGCCGGTGACCTGTCTATAGATCCTGCAGTCGAACTCCGTGCCCTATTATACCGAGGTTGCTGCGGCGCCAGTGGACTAGATGTTGTCGAGCGTAATGAGTGGTTGGAAGCTGTGGAATTGGCACGAACGAGAGTATTTGGACCCCCAATGGTCCCCAGGACAGACGCCGCGAGAGCACTTGTGGCAGGAACCGGTAGTCCATCCGAGGTAGGCACTCTACGAGGAGTGGGTGGAGCAGAAGGGAATGTGTTAGTGGAGGGCCGTGACCGAGTGGAGGCACTGGAGCTTGAGGCGCCTCCACCTGTTGCGTCGGTGCTCGCCCGGCCCTCTATAGGGGTGACCCTCGGCGGCAGAGGGAACAAGGGTGTATCCTTCTTCCGTCTCGAGAACCGGAAGAATGTAGATGTTGTTGATACGGTATGTGTCGTGGTGGTGGTTGTAACGACTACATCTGCCGAGCTGGCCTCGGATCTTGAAGACTCAGATAACCGTGGCGGGGGCACAGGGAGCCCATGCTCGTCATAGGGAGGCGGGGCAAAACTCTGGGTGGACCCATTGTGCGGCAATGGCTTGTCCGGTTCGTCGAACGTTACACGGCTTGTCCGACCAGAAGGGTTGTTCCCGATGCTCTTTTTCGAGGCCTTGCTACGCGGTGACGAAGTCGGTCTTGGGGATGGCGATGTTGAATGCTCGCGGCTCCCCGATGTAGAAGGTATGACCATGGTTGTTGAAAGGTTGGTGCGCGATGTCGCTGCGCCAGCGTTGCCTCGTTTGTCCATGCTATTGGCTGATGCTTTTGATTGAGGGACGGGGGGTACGGTGGATATATCAAATGTCGGTGCGGTTGTGATGATGGACGGGGTTCGAGGAGGTTCCGGTAGGGGGGGGATCGCTTCGTCAGCTCGTGCTTGCGCGGCGAGCGCTGGGTCGGATGCATTGCGAAAGCGGAGGATGGAGAACCTTCTGTTTCTCTCTTCGGATTTCCTGGGTTGAGGGCGGATGGTCGACGTAGAAACCCTTGGCGCAGTTTCTGGACCTGCATGGCTCTTAGCCGTTGTAGGTCTCTCTGCAGGCTTTGGTTCCTGCCCGTTCCTTTGGGCAGGCGACGAATCGCTCTCTTGTTGCCTGAAGAGAGCTCCGACGTCCACGCTCTGCCTTCTCAGGTTGGAATCTTCCTTCCGGTTGCCAGGTCGGCGCCTCCAAGATATTCCGGTCATGGCGAAGTGCGCCAATGGTGGCGACGCCGGATCGATGGCGCGTCAAAATATGTTGTTTTGGAGATAGACAGTGCAAACGAGACTGGAACAAGACGACGCAAGTCTCAACCACAGGTATTGGAACAAACCAAGCTCGCCAATATGAAGTGTTCCAGAAGGGGCGGCGAAAAAGGTATCAATTGAAGCAATTGAGAGGATATGCTGCTGAGATTGCGAATGGTTGTTGGTCTCGGAGATGAGGTTGAAGTTGAGGTAGGGAGAGAAATCTGATCGCGATACGCCAGAGAGTAGATAATGGTCACATGAAGCGACACGCGACTGGTTGGAGATGTTCAGCGAAAGCAGGGTGCAAATCCGAGGCTGGTGAGAGGATAGCGAACGTATCGACTGGGAGCAATATCAGAGACCAGCTCAGATCACGGAATCGGGCGAGGGCGAGGCTTTAAACAGGCTAGAATCCGGGGAGGGTCAATATGAGGGCCGCAGGTTTGGAATGACGCGGATGGATGGGGCCGAAGATTGATTATGTCGCATGGCGACGGCAATCAAATACCATATATGACCAGATCTCCAGCGGCGAATTCGAGGAGGAGGAGAAAACGGCGGCGCTAATATAATGTCCGGGGCAAGACGAAGTCCATGCAGCTGGAATGAGGTGTCGTTAGCGTGGGCGAGGTGAAAGGAGTAGGCAGAGCAGCCAAACGGAGCCCAAATTGGGTTTCACTCGGATGCAGTCCGGGCAGACGTACGGTCTTCTCAGGTGGCGAGCAGCGGTTGACGCGACCTCAGCATCCGCCGCGAGATTGAGGGCTTGGAGTCCTTCTGAATTGGGTAGGTACTATTTAGGGAGCCTGGTTAACGTGGGCGACAAGGAGGATGGAGAGAGGAGGAGGAAGAGGAAGATGAGGAGGGCGATGATGATGATGATAATAAGGACGAGGAGAGAGAGAAAGAGAGAGAGAGGACGGGGCGGAGGGAAGGGGAGATTGGCAGTCTACCAGAACACCACCTCGACGTACCCCGTGTATACCACGCCCACCACTACCACTACTACCACTACTACCACCAATACTACCAGTCCACCAGTTCACTCGACTGGACGCCTCGTCTCTCGCCGGAACGTACGAAGCCGGTTCAAACCAGAAGGAAGACGCGGATGGAAACGTTCGGATAGGTTACGCACGCTGCACCGTTGGCCATGGGTCCAGCTACTATCCAACCGCTGGTACCGGCCTCCCAGTTCGCTGGTTCGCTCGTTCCTCGTTCCTCCGGCTCCGAGCGCTGGCTAGTTGCTTTTTAGCTCCAGCAGCGAGTTCGAAATAGGAAATGCAGCTCGACAGCCTGCAGCGGTGGTCTGTGGGAATGGCCGATGGGGAGGGGAGATAGCTGTCGCGGGACGGGGCGGACGTGAAGCTGAAGCATTCACACGATTGGAGAAACACCATACCGGACCGGTATATATATATATCGCTCGACTGCATGCATCGACAACGTTGTCCGGATATTCCTCGCCAGCACCAGCCGCAGGGTAAAATTCCACGGAACCAGCAAAGCAGCAAGGATGCCTCCGGTACTTTATATCGTGTCACTCCGCGAAGGGCAGACCCGCGCACGCATCCACCTCGATAGCTTGTCTCGATCCAGGGTGGGGGTTAAATGGACGCACACCTCTACTCCACTAGGCTAAAAAGCAACTCCAGGGCTGATGTGACAGCTCTTCTGCGAACCAGCATCTTGATATCGGTACGAGCAGCACACGCCTCTTCCCCATCCGTCAACTCGGGGAAGCCAGAAGGAGAAAGTCGGCTGTGCTCCTGCACGCTCGCTCCGTCGGCGCCTTCGCCCGACTGGCGCGCACGCTGCTGACAAGCTGGATGACTTCCGGAACAAGGCTGTTTCGTCGTCTCGCCCGGGCGCCCAAAGCTCGAACGCCAGATCGGTCAGAATTGGAAGGGGCTCGATAGCGCGTTCCGGTTAGCGTCCAATCTCGTCGATAGCGGTTGCTTTTGCAGCTGCATGGGCGGTCACGTATTCGCATCCCCGCATGCATCTCGAGCTGTTATAGCGACAGCTGCATGTTTTCACCCCCCGACGCCGATATCTGCTACAGCCTGTTAGTCCGGGGGAGCACAGGCTTCATACTGGCCGGGACTAGCAAGGTCTAGCAGGAGCGATGGTTTCATGAGCCTGTCTTGCAAAAGCGTGGAGTGTAAATAAACGTGTGTCTCGTACAAACCACACTGCGGAGAGCCAGGCACCAGTGGACCTCCCGCTAAACACCAGCCAGGGGGTGGCAGTTGCGGCCAAAGGAGGCTTCGTATATCAAGTTCGGAAGCTGACCGGTGGCTGGGCAGCTCACCTCTCGTCTGGGGATGGAACCTCGATCTATCGACAGCACATAGTCTACATAGGCTTACGATAGGTGAACGGACAGGCCGGTCTGGCATCTGACCATGCACGCGGGCAAAAGCGCAAACCGCCCAATGCAAGGCCACATTCGGGCCTCCAGCTATTGCTCGACACAACTTACCCTGGCCGATCGATTGGTGAATACAGCTGCTGAGTGGCATTTGTCAAAATGCTGCCTCCTCAAGAACGTATCGGCCATGTGCAAGTCCAAACAAGACTTAGGCTAAAGAGAACAGTGTGCGGGACTCCACCGTCAAGAACCCGTGGAATGTTCGAAGTCCATGTACCCCTCTTGCATGCTATCACGCCCAATGTTCCCAATCCGTCACCTGCAGTTGCCCTCGTATTTCGCTCATGCAGGTGCCGAGACAACCTTCTCAGAGGGGTGTTCGTTTGCCCGCACCGAGCCCAAACCTCGCCAGGCCCGTGTACGTATCTACGACCGTCAGGGAGGTACTCCAGCATACCCAGATAGCTAGCGTGCTGCGACATCAATCGGTCAATTGAGTGACGTTCAGGGCTCGGCCTCCCCCGGCTCATGCCCATCACGTCCCGCAGCCCGGCTTCTCCATCATGGGCAGATCGATCGGCTTGCCGGGTCCATGCATGCATTCTGATACCTCCGAGCCCCAACCTGCCAGTCTGATTCGCAGTTATATTTGGGGCGCTTTTGATCTCCCGTCGAGGCCTCGGGATCCAGCCTGACCGGACGGGCGCCAGGAGCTGTCGCGAAACCAAGGCCTGGACGGACATCTGCATTGCGCGATATCCAAGAGCCAGCCGCACCATTGCATGGGGAATGCACGTACGACTGCCCGCAGACAGACAGGCCGGCGGAAATAGAGCGCACCTGTGGCAGCGCTTTGATGGATGGATTTAATTGATCATGAGACTGGCTGGCGGCGGGGTGCATGGTGGGAACCTGTTTAGGTACGTCCGGTCTCATTAGTATGGATCAATATGCAGTGGACCGGCTTTGGAACAGTTTAAACATCGCCCCTCGCCCTAGTTTCGCGGTCGCGACAGTTTCCTTTCTCCTTTCCACTCCTTTGTGGTACCTATCCATCGGTACTGGCGACAGCGATATAATTGTATTGGCAAAATCAGAGGCCTAGTTTGTAGTGGCGTGTATACAGGGCCTGACAACCTTTCCTGGTGCTCCCTCCAGATATAGAAATTCTATTTGGGGTTCGTGTCGACCTGTCTGGACGACACAACAACAACAACAATCCCCCATCTCCATTCCATCGACATCACTTCGACATCGCTCCAATCGACTTCAACTTTTCTCCAATTGAGGAACCGCTGCCGCGGCATTCCTCCCTGGCTGTGTCCTGTCTTCCTCTCTATCCCTTTCCTGTCCGCCGCTCTGCAAACATTTAAACTTTGATGCACCCGCCTGAGCGTTCAACCCGCTTCATCAACAATCGCAATCTCTCCAGCCGACTCTGAGCAAAACATTGGTTTCCTACTCTCACGATGCCGGCAAAACCGAAGAAGCACTACACGCTATCGCTGCGCCTTCTCTCCAGTTTCGACGACATCTTGACAGACGTACTCGTTGACAAGGTAAACATTTCCCGCTGACCGAAATACAGTGATACCCGCGACCAAAAACAAACAACGGTCCTCGAAACGAACGCTACTAACCTTGGCCTTCCGCAGCTCTTCTACTGGACAAACATCCGAAAAGTCCACCCGCGGTACCAATCAAACCGAACGATCAAAGACAAGCAAGTTGGCGATCTCGTTCGCACCCACATCTGCGTCGGCAGGAACATCCAACAGGCAACAGACCGCCTTTTAGAGTACGCCGCCCTGCAGTACAAATAAAATTCAAGCTAGACTAATTTACGTCTCACAGGATCGAGGGCGTCAAGCGGTTTTGTCAAAAGTTGCGACCGGAAGAGAAATCCGACTTTGTCAAGTAAAAGAAGCGCTCAACCACAGCGAACAAACGAATACCCAGGCTAACCAACGTCGCATGACAGACACGTCAAACGCTATATTGAAATTTACCATCCAGACACCGCATATGAAGTCTGTACGACCAATCGATACACCCTCAAATCCTTGGAAGCCAGCGTGGTCGCTCGTGCTCCCATCGCAAAAGGAGATGTCGTCAAAAATCTATCCGGTGTCATGGTAACCATGACGAAAGAAGAAGAAGCCGAGTTTAATGAGGCCTCAAACCGGGACTTCTCGATCATCCATTCTTCCCGGAAGGCCGGCGCTCAGATATTTCTCGGTCCTGCCCGCTTTGTGAATCACGATTGCTTGCCAAATTGTCGATTCGTCAGCGCGTCAAAAAGCACGGTCAAATTTTCGGCCATCCGACATATCGAGCCAGGCGAAGAACTTACCGTCTATTACTCGGACGATTATTTTGGGCCCAGCAATGCCGACTGCCTTTGTCAAAGTTGTGAGAACGGAATGAGAGGAGGCTGGGCAAAGAGCATCGCATACATGCCTGTTGCTGCACTCAACAAGCGCACTCTCGAAGATGCAAAAGATGAAGACGACTATTCGGGACGAGCTAGGAAGCGTGCACGCAGGTCACTTTTGACGCCTGGTCTGAGCACAGGGGACGAGGCTTCAATCAAAGCGAACTCACCACCAGCCATTGCCTCTGCGAGTGCAATGACGCCAGCTGTCACTCCTTCCGAGTCCCTGGAGGGAATAGACACACCGCAGCCTTTCTCAGAGATCTCAGCTGCTGTTCTGAACTTAGAGGCTGGAAAGGTTGGGCAAAGCGGGATCACTATCCAAGTGATCCCAGTTGCTTCGAACAGTGCCTCGGAATCTACCACTTCTCCCACTGAGGAAGCATCCATCAGCCCGCTTCCGGCCGCCGAGGAGGGATATGAGACCGACATGACTGTTTATTCGGATACAGATATGGAGATTCTCAACCAAAAGTACAAATTCTTCCCCCCAACGAAAATCAAGCCTAAGCCGATCAACCCACATCCCCTCTCGCTTCCGCAGGTCCCTCCGGGGGTCAGATACCCCGGCGACCACTTGTTCGAGAACACAATTATCGACCCAAAGATGGAGATGCGCTGTATCTGCCAAAACTCGAATTGCGGGCGCCCGTTCATCTACAAGAACGAAGACATCTTCCGGTTTCTTAACCATATTCCGCGCTGCTGTCACCGCTGCGAGCGGCATTCGAAGATATACGGCCTCGTATGGCCCAAAACGGTACTTAAGCCCGACGATACCGAGGTTCGTGTCATGAACCCCGAAGATGTCGAGAGATCGGTCAATCTGGCGCAGCATAAACGGGATATGAAAGCGCTCGACGAACAACGGGTCGAGAACATGCTCAAGGAGGCGTTTAAGAAGAACTCGCGGAAGGAGAACCGCAAACAGGATAAGAAGAGGCGCCGAACCAAGGCGAGGGGGACGCCAGCTGTTAATGTTTAGGCGTTCGTGTACGATTTTGTAGAGCTGGGGGCGGCGTGAGGGAATGTAATCTATGGTGGAGTTTGCAGGACACGGTGTCGATGGCGCTTTTCTTCCCTTTCTGTTTTATTCTTAGAGTATTTACCCTTATAAAAGGGTTTACTCCATTCTGCTTATTCCTTAGATGTGCCGTTTATCCTTCCTCGGAGTCTGGCGTTTGTCTAGCCCGATATCACCAAGGCATGTCCACTTTCAGGCGATATATTATTTTCTGTCCTTGACATACATGTGCTTCTGTATACGTAGTTGTGCGAGAGTGCGAGAGTGCGAGAGCGAGAGTCACATGTGTACAATAAGACATGTCTATACTACGCAGAATATTCTTTTGACCACGATGCTTTGTGCATGTCGCGACATCTCCCCTTTTTCTATTGTACTATTATACAGGGAAACCTGAGGAAGAGGTCTCCCGCAGGGTGCAATATTTACATACAATGATATATACTCCGTGTAGCCAGCGGTACAGCAAGATCGAGAGTGCCAATATGATCCGCTTTCACGTCGTCACTACAGCGAGGAGGCCATTTACTCGAGTTCGACCTTGGCACCCAAACCTTCGAGCGTGGTCTTCAGCTTTTCGGCCTCATCCTTTGTCAACCCCTCCTTGAGCATCTTTGGCGCGGCTTCGACAAATTTCTTCGAGTCTACTAGCGACAGCCCCAACAGGGCCTTGACCTCCTTGATGATCTTGGGCTTTGCAGTGGCTTCGAACGACTTGAGCTTGACGTTGAAGAGAGTCTTTTCCTCA
>KI966441.1:54953-120168 GCA_000525045.1 Drechslerella stenobrocha 248 | reverse complement strand
CAGATGCCGCCGCGGCGGGGGCGGCTAGCAGGGCATCCGGGATGTTTAAGCGTTCCTACGATAAAGAACCACACAAACACGTTAGCACGGGGAGTGAGTATGGGCTGTCAACTGGAGAGATTGACGGACCTTCAACAGGCCGACGAGGTCAGCGGTTTCCAGTAGCGTCAGCGTGGATATCTGGTCGACAATCTGCGTGAGCTTTGGGTTTGCAGCGGCGGTCGAGTTCCATCGGCGCGCGTGCGTCCTGTGGATGAGCTGGAAGGGCCGGGCGCAGACTGTCGCTGTGGCCGCCCGGACGAGCGAACGTCGGATGACGGGAGCCGCCGGCATGGAGAGCGGATCCAATTGGCGGAAGGTCTGGCGATGGTTGAGGTGGCGGAGGGGTCTTCGTCGACTGGGGAGCAGGGCGGGCTGCGTTGAGGCTGTCGTCAAAATTTCTTTGGATCGTCTGCGGGCTCGCTTAGGACTGACAGATGGCAACGTCGTCCCGCCTTCTTTCCTCGCACCACTACAACTTCCACATCGCCATCTCTCTCATCGCACCCTCGACCTCAACCTCCGCCCTTCTTCTTTTTCCATACGCCACGATAGAGAAGAGGTCACCGGCCGGCCTGGTTCGGCTCCAGCTCCAGCTCGCCTCTGGTCACCGTTTCTAGCTTCGTTCCTGGGTACTGCTAGCTCGGCTTCGGAATTGATAGACGCGCCTCGCACTCGGATCGAGTCCCTGTCCCGTCACAATGGAGGAGGACGGCGCCGCCCTGCAGAACCCGCGAGAGCGCGATGCCACCGAGAAGATTACATTCCGCTTCTGCCGTGAATGGTCTGTCGCATATTCTATTCCGTCCATACCAGGTACACACGCGCATGTTGGCAGACAGAAGGCTAATATTCGGCGCATAGCTCGAACATGTTGTATCCCCGGGAAGATCGCGCCAATAACCGGCTGCTGTTCGCCTGCCGCAATTGCAAGTTCATCGAGGAGGCTACTTCGCAGTGCGTCTTCCGCAACGTGCTCAGCTCTGTCGCTGAGGAGACAGCAGGCGTGACCACCGACGTTGGCAGCGATCCCACCGTATGCGCCTACGTGCCATTCCCCTACCGCTTTTGAGTGAGGAACCGTGCTGACTCGATGTTGCATGTAGCTGCCACGCTCGAACCGCACATGTCCAGTCTGTAGCGAATCCGAAGCCGTCTTTTTCCAATCTCAGCAAAGAAAGGAAGACACGAAAATGGTATGAACACACACACCCAGACATACGTGCCCTATTTGCAAGGTTCCACGCTAACCCCCGCTACAGCGCCTCTTCTATGTCTGCTGCTCCTGCGGAAAGATCTTTGACTAGGCGTCAAACATCGTCATCCGACTCGACTGCCTCACCACAATCAAACTCACGCCCGAGCAGTACTTCGCTTCCAAATACTTTGCCCGCGATCTGGAGGCTGCCCGCAGACGCCGGTCCACCCTTGACGACAGCTTGAGCAGCAGCAGCAGTGATGCGAGCGCGAGCGTCCTGTCCCCGGACGACTTGGTGCATAACAACATGATGAGACGCAAGCGCGAGATGGATAAGAAAGTATGGGAGAGGGAGAGAGAATATGACGGCGGTGATAGCGGAAGACTTGTTCTTGGCACAGTTGCTGACGGCAGCAGAACGGACGCTGTTGACCCGAACCCGAACGATACCGCGGAGGTGTCATTAGCAGAGAAGCGGGCGCGGATCAAGATGTTGCCGCGCTATCGGCGTCCTGTGGGCCCTGCTGGTCTGTCTTTGTCATCATCTTCGACCAGAGGACAAGAGAACAAAAAGCACCCTTCTGCTGATTGATCCTATGTTGCGATTGTGGTTTTACTATCTTGCAGTTACAGCGTATTTCTTGGTTGCGTTATCGTGTCACTGATGTGTAGCATTATCTGGGTTATCGAGATGTTTGCTATGTTGTGCATGTGCATTTTCTTGCGTTCCATGCAGCTATACGAAGCCCAGCCAATGGGATGGTTCAAGACAATGCACTGCAGCTTTCAGGCACGATTTGAAAGGATCTATTCCATAGGCCTTATACCTCGTACATATGCCTATACATTGTGGGCCAATTCTAGATCTGGTCGTCTACCCAGCGGTTGGCCTCCAAGACAGCTCTGCAAGCCGTTCCTCCAACCAGTTGATTGATCGAACGTCAAGCTTCTACATAGCTACCTTATATCCACCGGCTTTATACTCTAACTACTCCTACACGGCAAACAATAAATATGATGGACTGGCTCTGGAGCCTTCTAGGGTACGAAGCGGAGTTGCGGCCGCCGTCCGTCAACGTCGCCGTAGTCAGGATCCCCGCCGACAAGAAGCCCGCGCATATAATCACGCTGGCGACGACGCCCGTGTCCAGCGGCCCCGACAACTTCCTTTTCCACATCCCCGACCTGCGTCCGTTCTGGAAGACAGAGCGCGCCTGGAGCTTCCGCGACTGCCAACGGCTAGCACTCGAGCAGCAGCCAAAACCGTCCTGCAATGGCGTGTATTACATCTTTTACTCTTTCGGGCTGGACGAGTTAACTGAGAAGATAAACCCGTCTGTGCCGACTTACTTTAGCGGTGGTCAAGTGCTTTGGGGGGATGTGTTTGTGGTCAAGGTGGCGCCACATGAATATGGGGAGCACGGCTGGGCGGCATATGAAGATATCGGGCCGGAGTTTCTGGAGTTGATGGCTAGGTGGCCGGTCACCAGGCGCTTTTAACGGGAGGCCATCAAACTGGTAGCCCACGCGTGTATACTACTATATCCAGGCATCCACCATCTATGATGTACGGAGGGCTTCTGATAGCCTCCGGCATGAGCACTTGCCGTATATACACGAGCAGTGTAGAAGATATTATTGCACCGACGGTATTCCAAGGAGCTCGAGGGCATGGCTACGGCACAAGCAGATCCGATTAGAACCAGGCGCAACCACCAACTTGAATGCGAATCATCTCGTCAAGGAATTATATTAAAACGCCGCCGAGCGCAAAACAAGCGCCAATGCATGTTCTCAGACCAATCGGGTGCCGGGTGCCAGGTCCCGTTTCGAGGTCTGTGCGGGAAGCCGTCCAGACGATGGCATGCGTCCGCGTGTGAGAAGTCCGTATACGTATCGTCTAATCAGGCTGTGCGCTCCCACATCCCGAATTCAAATTGCACGCCCTCCTCCGCACGGACGCCTTCGACGGCGCTGCGCTCCTCGCCGGTCGCTTGTAGTAGATCGGTGAGTGGACATTCCTGCCACTCAGCCGGATCAATTGACGGGAATAATATATCGACACCCGGCTCAGCAGCATAGTCTGGCGAGAGAATAGTGGTAAGCAGAATGCGGGTTGGGTACGCCGGACTGTCGCTAGGCAGCGCCATAGCTGCGCCGTAGATTTGCGAGCCGCCAATTATAAAGATCTGGTGGAGGGCTAGTCTGGATTCCGGGTCCGATTCCCCTCCTCTCCTTGCGTCCGATGTCCCAGCTTCGCTAGTCGGCGCGGCGGTTGGCGCCGGGAACTTTTCTTGCAACAGCCGCACGCCGGCCGCCCCCAGAACTCGCCGCCGCCGACACCGCGTCCTGAAGACGCTGGCGAGGACGACGAGCGCGACACGATGACATTGATCCGGCCGGGTAGCGGGCGGTACTTGGGCGGCAGGGACTCCCACGTCTTGCGGCCCATGATGACGGCGTTCGCGTAGCGAAGCTGCGGGGATGGCGGGGCGGGGACGCGGCGGGGACGCGAGCGAAATAGGCCATTTCGGAGGGCAAGCGGGGCCATGGCATGCTGTTGGACATCGAGCAGCCAGCCGATGGCGCGGACCATCGGCGGGGTCGTCGCGACGACGAGGCTGATTGGTGGAGGCATCTTGGTCGTGATCTTGAAGCTCGCCGCGGGAGGTTTGTCGCGGAGAGGATGGGGAAGGAGACAAGGTGGATGTAGCGCCAAGAGCCGAACCGGCCGGTTCAAATGATTCTTCCTTTGCAACCTTCCAAACTTTTGAGCTCATCAGCTACTATATCAACCGCTGGACGGCATCTCCACCCACAGCCTCTCGAGTTTGACTTCACCAGCTATACCAACTGCAATGGACGGCGTCATCACACACAAGAAGCCGGTGCCCGGCCTGGCGCTCGGCTTCATCGGCTGCGGCAACATGGGCGTCGCAATCCTCTCCGGCATCCTCGCCGCCCTCTCCTCGCAGTCCTCGTCCTCGCCGCCCTCGCCGTTCCCCTCTACCCCGTCGACGCCCACCAACCTGCCTGCATCCTTCATCGCCTGCGTCAAACGGACCGAGTCCGCCAATCGCCTGAAGAAGCTGCTCCTCTCAAAGTCGCCCTCCTCGCTCACCTCGCCCTCGCTCGCAAGCCCGTCCTCGCCACCGATCACTGTCATCGCCGGTGACAACACTCTCGGCGCTCAGATCTCGGACATAGTTGTTCTTGGGTGCAAGCCCCAGATGGTTGCCGAAATCCTTTCCAACGAGGGCACCCGCAAGGCCCTGGCAGGAAAGCTGCTAATCTCCATCTGCGCGGGTGTCACCCTTGACCAACTCGCCGCTCACCTTGACCCCTCCACCCGTATCATCCGCGTCATGCCCAACACTGCCTCTCGCATCCGCGAGTCCATGACCGTCATTTCCTGCGACCCAACCGCCATTCCCCAGGAAGAGCGCGATCTCGTCTTCTGGATCTTCTCGCAGATCGGCCGCGCCATCTTTCTCCCGGAAAAGCACATGGACGCCTCTACTGCGCTGTGCGGCAGTGGCCCCGCGTTTATGGCCCTGGTCCTGGAAGCCATGGTCGACGGTGGCGTGATGATGGGGTTACCGAGGGTGGAGGCGCAGATGATGGCCGCGCAGACGATGCGAGGTACCGCGGGTATGGTGCTTGACGGCGAGCATCCTGCAATCGTCAGAGAGAAGGTCACCACTCCTGGGGGGTGCACTATCGGCGGCTTGCTGGTGTTGGAGGACGGGCGGTTGCGGAGCACGATCGCGAGAGGAGTCCAAGAGGCTACGCGAGTAGCGTCGGGGTTAGGCAGCAAGTGAGCAGTTGTAGTTATAGGTCTTGTTTTTGTTTATTATAGATATAAGCATGTTATTGAACAGAGCAATTGAATTTGATCGTCATCGCGGTGGAGCGGCCGTCTACCAGCCGTACTTGGATCCTGCTTCCTTCTTGTTGCGCCGGCCCTGCGCGAACGACTCTTCGAGGGCGGCACGCTGGCTTTGCGCGGCTATTTGTAGATAAAGGACACGGTCAGCATATTAATGGCAATGGCAGAGATAGTAGCGGAATGTACAGACCGTTGAGAAGGCTGGTAAGCTGGTGCTTCCCTGGCTTGATGCTCCGTACGACGTTCTTCTCTGGTGCTAGCGCACCCTCTGCCCGCGCCGCCTCGTTCTTCTCATACTCGTCGTCGACGTTGAAGTCCATCAGCTTGATCTCGGCATTGCGGCCACGTCGGCCCATGAACATGCGCATCGCGGCGTCATCCATGCCGACTTGCTCGCCGATGCTCTGGAAGGTCTGCGGACCGTATCCCGACGCGTCGTGTGATTGCGGCGGCGTAATGTGCGCTTCCTCTACAGGCGCATCGGCGGGATAACTGTCCTCATCTTCAACAGGCGGTGCCGGGGTGTCGTCTATCAACATGGGTTTATATTCGCCCGTCGTAGACGTAGTGGGCAGCGGCTTCTCATTTAGCGCCGCGCCGAGGGAGAAGAGCGAGACTTTCTTCTCCTTGTCGGGTAACTTTGACAGTCCAGTCGATTTGGAGGTCTTCTTGCCGGCCGCCGCCGACTTTCTGAAGAACGGCTGTATAACCCGCCCCTGGACCGGCCCACTGGGCTTTGCTGAAGCTTGCGATGGCGGATCCGCTACGGGGTCGTCAACAGTCGGTATGCCAGTGTCCATGCCTGTGCCCGCGTATTCCACCTTCTTGACACCGCCACCCAGCATCCGCGGTGCTGCCGCCGCCGCTTCTCCTCTGCCTGGGCTTCCTGTACCGCTTTCACGGCCTCGGCGCCGGTGCGTTTCGGCGCCGGTAAAAAGCTGAGCATCCCTCCCGAGGACTTGCCCGCCGCCTTTGAACGCGACGAGGTAGGCGCGGACGAGCTGCTGTCGTCATCTTCCAGGGAGACCTTGGGAAGCTCGACTTTGATCTTGCGCGGGCCGGAGGGTTTCGCGGCCCCGCCGGAGGAAGCGGTTGAACCGGCGCGGTCGTCCGCGACGAGCTTGCGCTTCTTGGAGGGTGGCGGGAGGATGCCTGCGAGCGAGGACCTGGGCTTGCTCGTGATCGCGGGGGCAGCAGGCTCGGAATCCGAAGCGTCGGAATCGGAGTAGGAGACCAGGGCCATCGCGTGGGTTCACAGATCCAGAGCGGCTATCGGAATCGTCGTCGTCGTCGTCGATGGTGGAATCCAGGTTGAGGTCGCGACGGCTGTCCTGATTGGGCGATGGGGCCAAGCAACGTCGGCGCTGGGCCCTGGAACGGACGCCGCCCCGAACATGGAACTAAACCTCGCCACGGCACTTGTTACGCTCTATCCAATAGGCCCCCCTCGAGGTTTCCTGATGTATCGCAATGCTCCGCTCGCAGGCCCGGACAAGATGCCAGATACGGGCAAAGGGCTGGCAGATGGGTCGGTTGTCGACTGACGTCAAGCCGAGGTTGAGCGCGCGCCCAGCTGTTGAGTGGATTAGACTCTGAACCTTGTGAACATTCTTTCCAACCCTTCGTCCATTCATCGACGCACTGCTTGTTGGATATCGCAGGCCACCAGCGTCGCGCAATCGATAGCACTATATAATAATTGCCTTCTACTCATTTGGCTTGTTCCCTCCCGATCTCTCGGTCCAACTGTCGCCGTCTACGCATCGATATCTATATCTGCATCTACTCGTCCATATCTCGAGATACGGAAACGCCCGCACACACCATTCAGAATATCAAGATGCCACCGTCCGCCGCACTCGATCTTGTCCTCTTCGGCGCAACCGGCTTCACAGGCTGGATCTCTGCCCAGTATATCGCGCGCCTGGCACCCCGCGACTTGCGCTGGGCCCTCGCCGCGCGCTCGCCGGACAAGCTCGCCGCAAAGCTCGAGGAACTTGGTCGCCAGTTCCCGGACAGAGTCCCACCCGGTATGTCCGTCCCGACTACATCTTATGGCGCACTATCGTGACGGCCGATTGCAGCCACCGCGTTGGTCATAATGGCGGCTAGATGTTGGACTTGTGTAACTTGTCCACATGAATTGGAGCATGTTGCAATTTAGCCGCGCAACATCGTCACCACAATGTGACACAGAAATGGTTGATGGTTGGTATCAATAGCTACTAACTATTACATTCAATAGAGACCATTGTCGCCGGCCTGGATGAAGCCTCGGCCGTCAAGCTCGCGGGTAGCTGCAAGCTCGTCATCTCGACAGTTGGGCCGGTAAGATTCCCCCAGCCTGAACCTCCTTCACATCTCCGTGTCGGTATCATGATACTAACCATACATTGCGGAGATAGTTTTGCCGATATGGCTCCGAGCTCGTTAAGGCCTGTGCAGAGGCTGGCACGCATTATGTTGATTGTACGTTCCTTCTGACTATACATATATAGAATGCATACTGATAAATTTGGCGCAGGCACCGGCGAGCACACCTGGGTGTTAGACATGATTGAAAAGTACGACGAAACAGCGCGACGCACCGGCGCATTGGTAAGGCCCCAGTATATCGGAATGTTCACTCAGTTGCCCCGACTGACAATAATACAACATCCAGATCATCCCGCAAACCGCTTTCGAGTCCGCCCCCGCCGACCTCGTCAGCTACAAGATCGCACAGACCATCCGCGAAAAGTACAACCTGGGGACTAAAGACGTCACCTTCTCCCTCCACAACCTCAAGTAAGCCCTATCCCCGCCCCGAGACCCCCGACACCCACAAAACCACACATGCTAACCACACCGACAAACGCACAGCGGCGGCGCTTCAGGCGGCACCATAGAAACCTTCCTCAGCGTCATCGAAGTCTTCGGCGTATCGCGCCTCGCAAGCTCCTCACAACCACTCGCCCTCTCCCCCGCCGCCGTCCGCACCCGGCCCTTCAGCGTCCAAACCCGCACGCCGGTTTTCACGCATCCGGTCCTCGGCACGCTGACCTCCTGGCTACAAGCTACACCTGACCGCGCAATCGTCATGCGCAGCTGGGGACTGGCGCAACTTTACGCCCCAGAAACACTTTCGTACGGGGCAAACTTTGCGTTCGCCGAGTTCAAGCGTGCGCGTAACGCGCTAGAAGGGCTCGTGGTATGTGTCGCCATCGCGGTGGTGTCTGTGGGTGTGCTCTTCGCGCCGTTCCGGTGGCTCGCCAGGCGGGTGGTGATGCAGCCGGGGTTCGGGCCGGACCAGGCGGCGTTCAACAGTGGACGGCAGGGAAGCTTGGAGTGGCGTGCGGTGGGGGTCGCGGACGACAGCGACTACGACGGTGAAGGGAGGACAAAAAAGAGAGAGGTGCTGGCGAGCTTGAGGTATGAGGATGGGGATTGCTATGCGATCACGGCGCTGTTAATTGTCGAGGCGGCGTTTACGATATTGGACCTGCAGAAGGATGGCGGCGTGGGGGAGGACTGTCTGGCGAGGAAGATTGGCGGCGGGGTGTTGACGCCAGCTTGTCTGGGAGAGCCATATATCAAGCGGCTGGATGCGGTGGGGACCAAGCTGGTGGTGAAGGAGCTCTGATCGAACCTCCGCTACGAATACTTGTTGCAACGTTGTATTATGTGTACGCTGTCTATGTCCCTTCGAGTGTGCTAGGACCGAGTTTTATGCCAGCACACAAATGTAATTAACTTGTTGTTATTAGAACATAGAATAATTAATCTTATCATCATCATTGTCATTATCATTATTATGTTCTTACTGGGTTACCATTATAAAAGTATTACTCGGTCTCGTAGCTGATCCGGTCCAGATCTTTTCGAGTGAAAACAACGGAAATCTTGCGGGTGCCCAATTGGCAGGGTATAATTGTTTCTGAATCCCGACGCCTGTGCCCGTCTGCCCTGAGAGTCGGCTACGTTCACGGGTATGTTCGGCCCGCGGGACCATGTCGGCTACTACTAATAGAAGAGTTTCCCCCGATAGAAATATTCCCCGAGCCCACGTTTTGGAATCCTGTGCCTTCAAAACTAACGTGATGAACATACGTCCCGGGATTGGGAGTAGCAGGCGCCTCAGCTGATTGCTTCAAATCAATATCGAGATGTGAAAGTAGCTCCTTGGCGGTTGCGGCGGCTGTTGCAGCGGCGTACATATGCCACCTGTCGTTCTTGTGGGAGTCTGCGTAGTCCGATATACCACGAATGGTGATGCAAGGGAGCTCAGTAGCAACACCAGCCACTTCCATCTCAAAGCAGAGCACATCCCCGAACCGTTGAATGATCTCCTTCTTTTTGGCAGTATTCTTTATGACGGAGTCTCCTGAGGCAACTAGCCCGAAATGTATCTCGGGATGTTCGGAAGAACGAGGCGGCCTAACCTCGATGTTTGATATGTCGCTCGCGCATGCCATGCAATTCGAATATGCGGGGTCGTGTTTGCAACCGTCCTTAAAGAGGTGGTCAGGGTCGTTCGATGGATGTCTGTAGTAGCTACCTCCTTGTTTTCCGAATAACTCCGATAAGTATTGGTTCACTCTTAATTTGTTGGCACGGTGGTTGGAAATTATGGCGTCCACGACAAGCACGAGGGTAGAGGGCTGCGGTACCAGGATCCCCTTTGGTGTGAATCCATCCTCGGTTTGCTTCCCCAAGTCGTACTGGATTACGCCGTTATGCTGGCCATCTGGCTTGCTGACCACCACATCACCCAGGCGGATGTCGTGATTACCATTGGGAACTCCTCCTCCGATGCCGACGAAAAGTCGCCACACGACGGAAGGAAACGAGCGCTGCAGATTTACAGCTACATGTGCGGCAGCGCTTTTCCCTTGTTTCCCGGGGAGCCATGCAAGGACGACATTGTGGCCGCTAAGCTCGCCGAGGAAGTATTTGTTGGAGTCTCCCTCTTTCTGCGGCATCGGGGGGTGCTCGCGGTCGAGCAGGTAGCGAACCGCGCTCATCTCGAACTCCATGGCGCTGATGATAGCGACTTTATAGTCGTCATATGTATACTGCTCCGGGTCTAAATTACGGTCACGACTCGACATCGTAGGCGTATTCAACCTGCAACCCGGGATAATTGTATGGTGCTATAGTTGCATGGGTATGTACCTAGATATCCTAGCAGGTAGATAAAAATATAGTCAAGGACTCTGGTATAGAGAATATTTATAACAACAATAAGAGCTTCTTGTTTCCGTTGATAGATATACCGTCCCTACTCTAGTTTAAGTATTTGAACAACCAGAGGCAGTATCAAAATTTACTTATATCCTAGGATATATTCAGGGCCCAGATTGAAGGGCAGGTGCGGGGTAGCTAGGTAGGCAAACATGTATCATTTAGCCATTGTTGTGATTCGTGGAGTTCCAGACCAAACGTTCAGCCTCGCGAGTTCGAGGCCTCGCGGCTCGTGAGGTTCAAATTCGATTCTCATCAGATACTATCATGATATATCATATATCAGTAAATTTTGAACGACATGCACAATACAACAGCCCACGCGTTCCATTCACTTGATTAAACACCACCATGAATACTGAATCGAACAAGCGTCGGGCTAGCCAGGAGTTGATGGTCTCTACCTCCGCAGCAGAGACGACTAGGCTGAGCAAGCGATCAGCATTAGCACCGACCGAGGGGAGTGTCCCTTCTTTGTCGGCTGAGTTTTCCGGGCAGGGCATTCAGAACTGCGGCTCTGGGAACTTCTCTGTGGGAAGAGATCTGGTCATTGGTATGGACAATTTCTTCGAACCCCAAGCTCCTGAAGTAGCTTCTTAGCAATTAGAATAGGGGGAGAAAATGACAATGAAAGATGGCAAAACAACCGCTGCCTGAGAGACCTAAGAGTAACTGACCCCCGCCATGACAAGAGGCGTATCGAAAGCACCCGAGATGGTCTGCTGGTAGATGTTTATCGATGGATACTCGAGAACGATGAATTTCGAAAATGGCACGATGATGAACAAAACCGACTGTTTTGGATCAAGGGCGACCCTGGCAAAGGTAAAACGATGCTGCTCTGTGGCATTATCGACGAACTGCGGAAAGCTCCTATCAGCACAGTCAGTCATCCCGAGAACGCCATTGATACTGGTCTCGGAAACTGGACGGATACAAACCCAGCCCAAACCACGCGCGGTATACGCGGTACCGTCTCGTTCTTTTTCTGCCAGGCCACAGACGAGCGCATCAACACCGCTACAAGTGTTCTGCGCGGCTTGATATACCTGCTTCTAGAGGAACAACCAACTCTCATCTCGCATTTGCGCAAGCAGTATGATTGTGCGGGCAAAAAGCTATTCGACGAGGGCGCCAATGCCTGGTTCGCCCTATCCGAGATATTCAACAACATGCTCCGGGATCCAAACTTGAAGAACACTTATCTGATTGTCGACGCTCTTGATGAGTGCAGAACAGGCCTATCCGAACTTCTTGGTTTCATTCTTGAAGCTTCCGCAACTGCAAGCTCACCTGTCAAGTGGATTGTCTCGAGTCGCAACTGGTTGAGTATTGAGAAGGGTTTCGACGCCGCAACGCAGAAAGTAAAGTTATGTCTTGAGCTGAATGAGAAATCCGTCTCCGCAGCCGTTGCACAATACATCAAATTTAAAGTTGGCTATCTAGCGGAACGAAACGACTACGATATTTCTGCACGGGAAACCATCCAGAAATACTTGTTGTCGAAGGCGCAGGATACCTTCCTCTGGGTGGCTTTGGTCTGCGAGATACTCCGTGATCTAAGTCACCAAGACGCCCTCGAGGTAGTAAATTTGTACCCGCCTGGGCTTGACGCGGTTTACAGGCGGATGATGGACACTATCTACAGTTTACACCCTACACATGCTAAAACCTGTAAAAGTGTGCTGGCCGTCATTTCGGTTGTACGTCGGCCCATCGTGCTGGAAGAACTATCATTCTTCGTCAAACTGCCCAACGGTGCCTCCAACGACGACAGATATCTGAAAAAGACCATAAAGCTTTGCGGCTCCTTCTTGAGACTCCAAGGGCGCACAATCTTGTTTGTTCATCAATCCGTAAAGGACTACCTGTTGGGGCCCGCAAGAGTCGAGGCATTTCCCGATTGGCGGGTAGAGAGTCAGCAGAAGCTAATGGAACGTTCAATTGAGGCCATGAATGGGACATTGCGAAGAGATATCTATGGCTTACGGCACCCAGGCTATTCTATCGATAAGATCAAGACCCCGGAACCAGACCCACTCGCTTCGGCTCGTTATGCTTGTATCTATTGGGTTGACCACCTTTGCGAGACCGAAGGTGGTTTTTCTAAAGCGGACTTATACGACAATGGTCCCATCGATAATTTCCTAAGGCGCCACTTTCTTCACTGGCTAGAGGCGCTAAGCCTTATAGGAGGTCTCTCAGATGGTATATCAGCAATAATTAAGCTTGTCGATTTGCTTACGGTTAGTTCCTGTTAGGGCGAAGAAGAAAAACTACCCAGTGCTAATTGCTTACATCACGCAGGAAAATTCGCCCGAGTCGAACCTCCTCTGTCTAGTTCGTGATGCCCATCGGTTCGTCCTGAATAGCAGGAACGCCATCGAGAACACACCTCTGCAAACGTATGCTTCAGCCCTCCTGTTCAGCCCGACACGCAGCCTGATACGAGAGCTTTTCCAAAACGAGGAGCCAGACTGGGTCATTAGGAAGCCAGTCATGGAAGCGAATTGGGGTGACTGCATACAAATATTCGAGGACGACTCGGGATTCAGAGATGTCGCCTTCTCACATAACGACACGCGGGTGGTATCGAGATCAGATGGTACTAAGACGCTGAAGGTCTGGAATTCTAGCAATGGCGCATGTCTAGAGACAATTTACAACTACAACTATCTGCTCAAGCCAACGATCTCCTCGAATTATGACGACCAACAAGTTGTATTAAAACTTGACGGAAATATATTTGAAATTTACGATCGTACCAGCAACACCAGTCTTAAGTTCAGGGGCCATGAACACAGCGTTTACTCAGTCGCCTTCTCGCGTGATAATACACAAATAGCATCACTAGGGGCTGATGGAGCAATCAAGATATGGAATGCTGATAGCTGTGTCTGTATCAAAACATTCAAAGGCATGAAACCTCACTGGTGGTTGACGAAGCATGCGAGCGCGATGGCCTTCTCGAGTGACGGTACGAGACTGGCATCAGTCCAGGGCTGGAAAATTGGTGTTTGGGATATCACAGACGAAACTATTGTCACATTTTGTACCGAAATTGGGGAAGATTTGGCTCGAGATTCATATGCATACCTGTGGTACTATTCGGTTGCCTTCTCAGACGATGGCATGCTACTAGCTGCTGCATCTAACTCTGAGCTTACAATTTGGGATGTTAGCAGCGGCATCTGCCTTAAAGTGCTTCACGACCATTCTACTGGTTTCACCTCCGTCGCCTTCTCGAGAGACGGAAAAATGTTGGTATCGGGGTCGGAGTATGGAACAATTAGCATCTGGGGCATCAGCCATAGCACCTGGCTCGACAATCACAATGTTGAAGATCCCGGGCCGGTTTCTAGGCTGCCTGATAGGGTGGCTTGCGCCGCCCTCTCGGACGACGGTGGCCGGGTAGCGCTTGCCTTGAAGAATGGGGAAATCCGGATCTGGGACGCAGACAGAAGTATCTACCTCAAAAGTCCGGAGGTCCATAAATTTACAGCTGGGATCCCTGGATATACCGAATCTATCGCCTTCTCTCATGATAGCATATATATAGCGTCGAGCAACTCTAAAGTTGTCAATGTCCTGGACGTCGGCAGCCATGGCCATGGCTGTTTCAAGCAATACCGCCCCCGGGATTATGGAAGCGTTAACTTGAACCTCAAAAAGCCGAAATTATATCCCAAGGCCGCCTTCTCATACGATCTCACATATATAATATCGGTACAATTACACAGTCAGGTCACTATTTGGGAGGTGGAGTCTCACACTGAAATCGCGAGATTTGATATCAATGATTTCGATGCAACCAAACAACTTGTCGCCTCGGTCGCGTGCTCAAACGATGCCACATGTGTAGTAGTAGGGTTCGAGAGGGATTATATCGGGATTTGGAATTTGAGTGGTACCAGCCCGTATGCCAAAATGATTAGGTTCCACGGGGGTAAAAGAATGACGTCAGTCGCCATCTCTTATAATGCTACCCAGGCGGCATCAGCGTCAACTTTTGGAACAATTAAGGTTTGGCACACAACTTGCGGCGCTTGCCTTAGGGCACTTGAAATTGGCAGGCCTGATATTTATAATTTGGCGTTCGATGCTACGGGTTCGTATCTTTTAACTGACATAGGTGCTATCTTTTGGAATACATCACCAGACTCAAATACAGAGCCTGCAACAACTGCGTTGGAGAAGTCCCGGTACTGCGGCTATGGAATACGTGCTGATGGTACATGGATTACATGGAACGGTCAGGATGTAATCTGGCTACCAGAAGAGTATCGGCCATTTCTTTCATCTGTCAGGTCAAATACTGTCGTCACCGTGTCCCTGTCGGATCATTTACAGGTATTCAAATTCTCATCTAGCAAGTCACCTTTAGAATAACGTAACTAGGCCGGCTGGTGCCCAGTAGGTAAAAAGTCAATTTTGCGATATATAATGCGAGCGAGTATATTGATTTATCAACTCCAGCTAAGCAAATCTAACGAATTATCAAACCTCACAAGACCTATCCATAGTGGCTTGGTGCTGACTAAGTAGGCTCTACGTCTACAGGTGTGCCCGGACTGTGATATACCGTGATATAGATACGTATACATATGTGCATGCGAGCTCAAAGCCGTGCCTTTTCCAACCCGAACACCCGCTCCTCAAGCCACACCTTCAAGATGGCGTTCACTTCATCCTTCTTCTCCCACGCCATCCAATGGCTACACTCCAGCTGCCTTGTTGTCAGGTCTGGAATATTCTTACCCTGCCCGGCTGCCATCGCCGGCGGCAGCGCCGCATCCCGCGACGCACCCAGGAACAAAACGGGCACCTGTATAATCGGGTCGCGCAACGCCAACTCATCGTCATAATTCGCCCGCCGGTTCTTGTAGTACCCTAACGGGCCGTGCATCCCCACCCGGTCGAACTGTTCTACATACCACTCCATCTCGTCCTCCTCGACAACCCAGCCGCGAGGCAGATCGCCAACCGCGGTCATGATGTCCTTACGCACGTTTATATTGACCTCGAAGCCGCTGCTTTTCCCGTCACCGACGCCGCGGTACATCGCCTTGAGGAAACGCCGGATGTTGTGCTTCCCGACCATATCGCGCTCCGTCTGCGGGTCCGCCAGCGCGAGCTGGTAGGTAAAGTTGGGTAGACGGCGGACAACCTCCTGCAGCGGGAGGAATGGCGAGTCCGGGTGCGGTGGGGAGTATGGCACGCAGAGGGAGATGATGTGTGAAACTTTTGACGGGTGGTAGTTGTAAAAGCGGAAGGCGATCATGGAGCCCCAGTCGTGGGCGAGGAGGATGACACGGGGAATGCCCAGGTGGGCGAGCAAGGCGGCGAAGACATCGGCGTTAGGTTTCAAGCTGTAGAGCGATACTGGTTCCTTCGGGGCGCTCTATATGGGGATATTTTATCAGTTGTGGAACTTTGCATGTGCAATAGAATATGCCTGTTGTAGACGTACGCTTCCACCGTAGCCGAGGCAGTCGACGGCGATGACGCGCAGGTTGAGGTCTAGCAGTGTAGGGATCTGGTGGCGCCAGGTGTCTGCTCAAGTGTTAGTCTAGGTAGGCATACATTGATATGAGCCTACGGGGCCAACTGACACCAGAGATCAGGGAACCCATGTATCTGCGCACATGTTAGCTAGTGTTTTTTTTATCCCACATATGCATATGCGTCTGTATCGACACGCAATCACGCGGCGCCGCGTCAACGGGGAGTGAGTACTGACGCAGAGGACGGTGCCACGCGGGGCGCCAGACGGAGGCTCGCCAATGACATAGTGCAGGGTAAGGCCGTCGGTGTTGAAAAATGCATGTTTGACGCGGCTGTCGGCCGTCGGGTGGATCGGTTGCACCACCGGCATAGTCGGCCTTTCTCGTGTCCTGCGCTACGCAAGTTTAGGCTTATGTTGTCCGTGGCCGGGATATCGCTGTAGATACAGGATGGGGTTGAGACTCACTTATATAGGTCCTAAGCNGTTATCGGCTGGAGGTTGATACTGCTGATGCCGAAACAGCAGACCGGGCGACCCACCGCGCAGGGTTCAGCGTCGGGGAGGCCGACAACGTTGGAGAGTTCTGGTTTCAGCCGACCACTGGTCCGGGCAAAGTAGCTTCCCCGGATTGTGGCTCCGCGCAGAAACTGGCCTGGTGCTGGGCTGGAGATGTCGTTCTGTTGTGTGCTGTGCTGTACGTGTACTCGAGTCGACGTCGATGGTTGTATCTTATGCGACGGAAAGCTGCAGTCGGCCAGCATTCCAACGACACCGCCAGCTGGCCGTTGTCCAACCAGCCTGCCAAAGACGCCCATATAGCATTGAGAGCTGCATCGCCATGGGCTCGCCCTTGCTTCCACCTCCCCACCTCGTCTCTACAACAGCCATTCACTGAGTCCGACGCTATGGCTGACATTCTTTCCCAAGATCAAGTTGCCGAATATCTCGCCTTCCTGCAGCTCACCCATGATGAGGCCGATGCCGTCCGCCGGCCGTCGCTGGCCAACCTCGAGATCTTGATGGTTCGGCATCTGGCATGCGCGCCGTTCAATAATATCGGTCAGAGCATTGCTGCCATCCTGCCACGCTCTACAGTTGGGAACTAACTTGTCTTAGAGATCCACTACTCCCCCGCCCATACTGTCACAATCGATATCCCCAGCATCTACGACAAGGTTGTCCGCCGCAGACGCGGCGGCTACTGCATGGAGCTGAACACCCTCTTCTCCCATTTGCTCGCCACTCTGGGCTACACCGCCTGGTTGGCTCCCGCACGTGTCTCCCGTGACCGCACCGGCCCCGCCGAAGCTCATACTCGCAGCTTCCACGGCATCACGCACTGCGTCGTTCTGGTCGAGTTCGTAGACCTGGATACCGGCGGCCCCAAGACGTATCTCGCCGACATCGCCTTTGGTGGGCCGGGTATTGTCGCGCCTCTAGAGCTCTACGAGGGGGCTTCCATTGCTGGGATACCAGGTGAGGCGCACCGGGTGGTTAAAGTTGCGGTTCCGGAGACCCGCCGCAAGGCACCCTACTGGTTGCTCCAGCACTATCATCGGGGCTATGGCCAGGGCGAGGGCAGCGAGACGCCGTGGATGGACTTGTACATGATCCTGGAGCAGGAGATGACGATCCGGGACTGCGTAGTGTCGTCGCACTGGTCATCCACACGTGAACCGATCTTTATGGAGAACTTGCTGGCGGCGAGGCTCGTGAGGGATGGGAATGCGCCTCGAGGGAAGTACACATTGTTCAACAATACCATCAAGAAGAGACTTGGGCAAGAGAACGTGGAGGATGAGACGTTAGCTAGCGAAGGGGAGAGAGTGCAGGCTCTGGGACGGTATTTTGGTATCGAGCTCAACGCGAATGAGAGCAGTGCAATCCGCGGGCGCGAGACGGAGCTGCTATGCATGTCCTGATGCTGGGACCTTTATCAGTGTCCGGTTCGCAAGACGATGTCGGGCCGAGTGCACTTTGTAGATAATAATGTCCTCCATTCGCTTTTCAGGAAGAATAGCGGTGTTGGCTTGGCGAGCCGGCGCTGCAATTTCATCGGCTGTCCGTCCGCGCAACCGCGCCGGGCAGAATCATGAACTCTCCCCGCTTTGAAACCACCGTGCCCGCTGCCGGAACGCCCCAGATACCTCGCGTGATATCGATACGCCGTCCAACCTCCAGATCCAGCTCGAGTCCGACCCCGCGATAGGCTGCGTGCACAAGGCCGAAACATGCGACATCGTGCCAGGCGCTTCACAGCCAATCGGACATCGCGAGTCAACCTCCCGCATCAGACCTGACCCAGCCATCACCTCAGCATCAACCCCAATCACTACATTGCCGACCCTCACGCCTTGACGGAGCGCAGACACAGACATCAACATGTCGGACCCATTCGAGATACGGTTGCAGTTCACCAAGATGCTGCAGAGGCTCAACGCCTCGGTGAACGCATCTAAGAACTGCGCCGCCTTTGCCCTCAAGCACAAGGACCTCGACGAGGACCTGCACAGCTGCATCCTGGAGCAGCTCGAAACCGTACGTCCCAATACCGCCTACCATCTACTCTAGCCGGCACGATAAAGATCATGAGTCTAACCAATGGCCCGTGGGAAACAGTCCAGCATGAACAACCGTGTCAATCTGCTATACTTTATCGAACACCTCCTCGAGATGTCCGTCGCCAAAGGCATCAACAACTACATCCCTATGATCCAGGCCGAATTCCGCACCATCGTCGAATGCGTCAGTCCGCCGGACCAGTCCGGCCTGCAAAACATCGCCAGCACACGCAAGGTCCTCACCAAAATCAAGGACCAGAAGCTCATCACCGCGGAAACCTACAATGAGCTAATGGCCTCCCTCGATGAGCGCGAGCGCACCGGCCACGGCCAGCACCAGCACCACATGGAGGAGGAAGGCGAGAGTGATAAAACCGAGTCTGACGAACTTGATGAAGTCGATCAAGTACCCAACGGTGCGACCAACGCCGTCACGACCACCGCTGCCACAACCACAACCACAATGGTCGGCAAAGACCCAGAGTATGCGGACAGCGCGCACAGGTCGCTATCCGCGTCTGGCTCAACGGCCGGCGCAAACGCCGGATCAGGGGTGCCTTACTCCCCGAGCGCTGTCAATGTCAACGTCACAGAAGGTTCCAATACCCTTACGCCCACGCGCTCGGGGGATACGCGGCGACAGATCCCCGTAGCGCAGGCGACAGCGTTCAAGCGACCGCCAAAGCAGGTGATCGAGGAGCGCATGGAAGAGGATCGCGAGCGGCACAAGCGACTACGGGAAACTATCTGGGCAATCTATCCGGCGCGTGACGATGCGGTGTTGGATCGGTCTCTGGAGGGGTTAGAGGCGTTCGTTGGGCCGGAGTTCGAGATGTTCTGGAGCGATGCGACGGAGGCGGAGGTGAATGAAGATGATATGGAGTTGATGGCAGAAGAGGCCGAGTTGAAGATCGAAAGCCTGTCTTGAGGATTCATGTTTCCTTCACACAGCTTTGGTCGTATTTTTTCTGTTTGGTCGGCCTATCTGGCATTTGATGTGAGAAGTAGCCAGCGGTTTACATATTTCCGCCTTCTATTGCACCCGGTGGACAGCTATTTTTTGGTGGATTTGTAGGATAAGGAAGGGAAACGCTGTATTGTCGTTGCAAATGTGTCAACCTGGGGTGGTCGACTTTTTGCTGCAGTGGGCCTGTATATTGGGGACATGCGGACCTAAATTTCTAGAGATACACCTCTTCCCCAAGCACGCGTCCAAACATAATTCGGTGCTGTGCACCTGCGCTGGAAGGTGCTAATGCAAGGTACCCGCTTGAGCGGTTCATTTCATGTAGAAACCGCTGTAAACGCACAAATCGACACAGCCGGCATGGCACGGAGCTTTCAGTTGTAATTAGACGAGTACGAGCCGCAGGCGTGTCACTCGCGAGTGCACTCGAGATATAAAGGGGGGACGTTCTCGTGTTGATGTATACAGTTGTTCTAGAAGGTCCGGGACATTTATATTCTTGAGTCGAGACTCGATCGAATTTATTTGGTGCATGCGCAGCCAGCCAGGAGTTATATACTAAACCAGGGCAACTATAATTCCGGAGATCTGGCATGCATGTTCGATCAAGTAATGGGGACGGCGCCTAGCTAGAGCCATCCATGCCTGTTGGGTTGGAAATCTGCACTCTTGATTCGATTCTGGATTGGACGGAAATGGCCCACAACACCACCAACACAGATATATGGACCCAATCATGAGCAACCTGTGCCATCTAGGATATTTGTTGCTGCTGGGCTCGCGGAGCCCCGGGGCCGGGCGGGCTCACCGCGGAGTGCTGTTCTGATTGGATTTTGGAGGGGGGGTTGGATTCGTCTCGATAATGTTCCGGCGAGCTCGGGCCTCGACGTAGGTTTTCGATCCAGGTTATATATTGTCCTGCAGTCTGTACGCACAGGCAGACACTCTGGATATATTGCATAGATGAGTATAAATTATCGAGAAACCGAACTCTACATTGATTAATAGAGTTAATCGTACAAGCAAGCACTGCGTATATTGTTCGCGGTAATATAATGCCGTCCCTATAATTGATGTGACCGCTGACAATTGCCTATATGGCCCAACATTCCGGTGCTGCATCGACTCGTCTCCATCAGCATCTCGGCATGCTATCGTGGCATCAATGAGATCCGGAGAGACTTGTCTGGGATGGTGTATACAAGAACCCGGTCCGTAAGTTTGGGGCATGTTGGGCCCGATCTTGCTTGGAACCCGTCGCTTTGTGGCGGGGCGGAGGGTTGGCGCTGGTGATCTAGTAGGGTAGGTCGATTGATGGCCGGCTAGCCCCCGAATTCGCGAAGCCTAAACCATGGGTGGCCGGTGGCAGGAGGGTCCGGCCGCGGTCTGGCGCTTTGGATTGTGGCTGTTTCTAATATCTGTCCATGGGCACCCCGATTCTGGCTCACGGAAATGGACATATCTGGTGTGCGAGGTTGCAATTGTGTCGGGAGGAGGTTGCAACTGGGTGTTGAGGACTGAGGTTGTAGACGGTCTCTGGCGATGAGATTACATACGCACCGGCCTAGAATTCGGACCACCCATCCAACACATCACCACCACGCGGGATCGATGCTCCAAAGCACCAGGTACGGTCATATCGCTTCCTCATCGCCTGCTTCGAAGATCCCTCCAATGCAAGCCCGCTCCCCGACCAACGCTGCACCCACAGGCTACGCGCACGGGTCTTTTTCTCGCCGCAATTTTAAGTTATCAATTTCGCCCAAAATGCCCAGCTAACAAATGTAGCCAACGCCAGGTCCTCTAACGTTCGCGCTTGGCCGTCCACCATCGTCCCCGGCCCCTTATCCTACCTTGGCTTGCTTTTCATTTCCGCCTCCTTGCAGCCGTCGTCGTCTTACATATATTATAATCTACCGATTGTATGTATTCGGCAGTCCGTCTGTGATTTTGATTTTAACTCACCCCAGAGCTAATAGTTTTTGACACCTGCCACTGACGAGCATGAGCCCGTTTCGTCAGTTTTGGCCTCTGCAAAGATGCAAGGAGAGCTAGTAGTCAGAGGCCGAGCTATTCCATCAGTCGCGGACGAAAAGGCCTCCGTGCAGTCAGCCCGGGGTTGAGAGAACGAAAGGGAGATCCGCCAAACGGTATCGCACATGGTAACATGCTCATTCGTCGCTAGAAGGGATAAGCTCTAGCTTATCCGACTAATGGCTTTTTGCTCCACTAGACCGCTTTCCTTGTGCGGCTGTTGTCCTCATTCCTTTTATGTTAGGGGTCCCGGTATGAAGGAGAAATTCTTATGGGAGCTTTTTGTCTCCACCCCAGCCAACCAGCCAGGCAAGCAGGACCCAGACTTTCATGTAATTTGTTAATGTATCGCACCTTTTCTTTTTTGCACCTTTCCCCCTTTGAGGCCGGGGCCGCGGGTCTAACTTGAGTATAATATCCCCATTGGTCCCCTTTCCACTCATGACGGAGAGGACAGCTCCTGGACCGCTTCCCCTTCTTGCTGCCAACGGCTCTCTACTTGTAATAGCGACTTCTATTCTTTCATTTTCTGTGGATTTCTTCGCGGAGGCAACCCGAACCTTTCCATCTTCCTTCTCTTCACGACAATTTCTTTCTTCTCTTCTCTTCTCCATCTCTCTTTCGTTTTCGGCCTTGACGAGCGACAGGAAGAGGAATAGAGTTGGAAGACGAGCCCCTGTTTGGTCCTGTCCAACGCGCCCTTTTCGGACACCTGAGCTACGACAAAAAAAGGGGAAACCTTGGAGGTGGATCTTAAAGCGCACTCCCGCAGCGTGCACGTCGCGTCCCGAGAAAATCTAGAACACTACACCAGCGAACCTGGCCGCAGCGGCGACAGCGACAGAGGATAACGACTGTATATCGATTTGGTATCCGACTACGACGTAAGTGTTAACAGGTTTTGCGTGCTTCGCCTAGTTGCATATTGTCCCTGCCCCATAATCCCTACATCACTTCCCGTTGCTGCATACATATTCCTTCCAGCAGACTGCACCACCTTATTTGCTCACTCTGGCGCAAATAACCAATGTATGGCCCACACGTCTGGACGATGTTGTACAGCATTGGACGAGCGATGTTATGAGACTGCAATTTCCTGCTGGTCGACCAGGCATACCTGCATAAAGATGCGCATCTTACGTGCATTGGGATTATGGATGTTGGCTACAACCAGTCGTCCTATACTGCTTGCATTGCATATTCGCCTGGTCGGGAGGCCTTTCTCAATAATCCCTTTTATCTTTTCTTTTTTCCTTTTCTCTGTCTTTCTGGGCTGTGTTCCTGCTTGCTGCTTTTTTCGGGACCCTGGCGAAGTACTTTGTCTTTAGCGAGGCTTCGTCCAGACTCTTTCGAACGTACTCCTCCGTTCTTGGCCCGACAAGACAGACGGGTCGCTCGTCGATGGCATCTTCCACCTCGCCGTTTGTGCCTGCGCCTGGTGTCATGATTGTCGCGAGTGCCCGCAAGCCTCCGGCCTTCGTGGGGCGCGCGCGCGCTGGTCTCGGCGCAAACCCAACTGCTGGTAATTTCCCAGCGGTCGTGGAGGCAGGCAGACAGGACAGGCAGGGCCTGCCAGGCCGGGTCTGGGGTACTTGGTAAGATTGATTGTTCAGCTAGTCTGGAAATTATAGCTGCAAGCTGCCCGTAATCTTGCCGTACATCAATATCGCATCTGGCTGAGCCAAAGCGACGGCGCCGTCCCATTAATCTTGTCGGAAAGTCAAACGTTGAGCCGACATTATAAGATACCGTCGCAGGCGCCTCTGCGATATAACCTTTGGTGTTTGGAAAGAAGGTCTGCCAATGTTCTTGTCTCTGTCGGTTTTACCTTTAGACCTTTTCACTCTTTGGGCCGTCTCCCGTCTTTGCCTTTATCAGAATCAGAAATTTCTCCCCTCTTCCCGAGTTTACTCCCTTTTCCAACCTTGCGCCTCCCTCTCTTTTCTCGCGCCCACTGCAAAGCCCCGTCGACTGTCATAGGCCGGCACTATTCCTCTTCTCGCACCTCCTTTAGCCTTGTCTCCTTTGGGGCTTCCGCTCGTTTTACCCCTTCTTATTCGCTACGATTTTTTCTTCTTCCTATATGTTTGCTGCAGCACTACACTGATCTGTGTGTGAATTTTTTTTCTGCTCTTCATCGTCAATCTTTAATCTTTCATATCACGCTGAGAGTGCGATTTATCCATTGTCACTTCGCTTTCCCCCTTTCGTTTCTCCTCATCTCAATTGTTCGATTCTGGAGGGTGATGCTTACGTTCCTCATCTTGGAGCTTTGATTATAATATCTCATAATCGTTGCCTCCCAGACGGTCGAACGTCACCGCCTTTTGTTTTCAAGTCGCAGGTTTGATCGATACTGACGGGGTAGCTTCGATAGTCAACTCGAACTTTGAAAGATTAATTCTACTTTGACGTTCACGGTCCTTCGTTCTTCTCCCTATCTTTTAGCAGCTTGCAAAAGGATTTGCGGCTTTAATTTTTTGCCGTGCATTTTTGCATTCCAACTTGGATAGGGTCGCCCACTTCTTTCACTTCGCCCGAGTCTCACTCATCTTCGGTAAAAAGGTCTAGGGAGGTACTCTTACGAGAGATCAAAGTCTACGATATCCCCCATAGACTTTTTCTTTGTCCTCCGCAGTCTTGTTGTTCCGGTCATTCTCAAGGTGACCTGAACATCAAACCAATTTTTTCACCACGGCCGTCCTTCAGGTTCAAGCATCGGACAATTTTGTCCTCCCGCCGCACTTGCAAGGAGTGCATAGCATAGACCCTGCAGGTGCATCGGCCACTGCTGCTCGTCAGCCTCATCCTTTGTCCAAGACGACCAACATGAGTGACCGTCCTGGTGCAGAAGCGGCCGGCGGCCAAGCAGGCCAGTATGGAAACGACATGTCCGCCCAAGCTCGACGTCGTGTGCAGGTCCCTTCCATCATTACTGGTGTTAACGGGATGGGCGACAACGGTGTCGGCTCACCAGGCGGAATGGAGATGCAGTTCACTCCTCTCCTACCGTCTCAACTCCTGCTTGGTTCCCCCTTCCAGACGGGTACCCCGCAGAGTGGGTTCCCCCAGTTCCCAATCAACGGAGCATTCAGCCAGCAGAACGCCACAGCTCTCTCCCCGACGGCTTACAACTCCAACGGAATCGTGTCTCCAACCGCCTTCACGCCTCAGTATGCGACATTCTTCCCACAGCAGTCTCCCACGGTGGGCTCTCCTCTTCCAACGGGTATGGTCTCCGGTACGTCGAGAACCGTCTACCTAGGAAACATCCCCGATGAGACTTCTGCCGAGGAAATCTTAGGACATGTTCGTTCTGGGCCTATTGAGTCCGTCAGGCTCCTGCCGGATAAGAACTGTGCTTTCATCTCCTTCTTGGATGGTTCCTCGGCCACCCATTTCCACTCGGATGCCATCTTGAAAAAGCTTGCCATCAAGGGACAGGATATCAAGATTGGGTGGGGCAAGCCCTCGCAGGTTCCAACCTCTGTTGCCCTGGCTGTTCAGCAATCCGGAGCCTCCAGGAACGTCTATCTGGGCAATCTCCCAGAGGATATTACGGAGGAGGAGCTGAGAACCGACTTGGGCAAGTTCGGACCTATTGATACCGTCAAGTTGGTCCGTGAGAAGAACATTGGATTCGTTCATTTCTTGTCCATCGGCAATGCTATCAAGGCTGTTACCCAGCTCCCTCAGGAAGCCAAGTGGCAGGCCCCGCGACGTGTCTACTACGGCAAGGACCGATGCGCCTACGTCTCCAAGACGCAACAGCAGAACGCTGCCCAATACCTTGGAATCAACCCCAGCATGGCGCACGCTCTGAGCGGCCAGGACCGCGAGGTCATCTCCAACGCTATCGCCCAGCAATCCGTTGCGGCCGCAGCTGTCGCCACCTCCGCTGGTGGTTATAATAACCTCGGCAACCGCACGGTCTACCTTGGTAACATTCATCCCGAGACGACTATTGAAGAAATCTGCAACGTTGTGCGTGGTGGTTTGCTCCACCACATTCGATACATTGCTGACAAGCACATTTGCTTCGTCACATTCATCGACCCGACTGCTGCCGCTTCCTTCTATGCTCTTTCCAACCTCCAAGGTCTGATGATCCATAACCGGCGTCTGAAGATCGGCTGGGGAAAGCACTCTGGCGCTTTGCCCCCTGCAATTGCGCTTGCGGTCTCCGGCGGCGCTTCGCGAAATGTCTATATCGGCAACCTCGACGAAACCTGGACCGAGGAAAGACTCCGACAGGACTTCTCCGAGTACGGCGAGATCGAGCTCGTCAACACCCTTCGCGAGAAGTCATGCGCCTTTGTCAACTTCACCAACATTGCCAATGCTATTAAAGCGATCGAGGCCGTCCGTGGAAAGGAAGACTACCGCAAGTTCAAGATCAACTTTGGCAAGGACCGCTGCGGAAACGCGCCGAGACAGAATGCGCCGAATGTGCAAGTGAATGGTGCCGAGCAGTCTCCCAATGGGATGAACTCGAATGGCCCAGCTTCGCATCACTCTGGCTCTCCGACCTCGCAGCCCGCCCTCTCGCCTTCTCCAAATTCGCTGCAGCAGCAAGCGCAGGCTAACTTTATCACCACCAATCCACTTCACGCCTACCTTGCCCAGCAACAGCAACAGCAGGAGGCTGCGGCCTACAATGCTGCTATCCAACAGCTTTCCTCTTACAACCCTTCTGAGAATGGGCACGTCGCCACTAATGGTGCGTCGAATGGCAACGCCAATAACGGCAACAATAACAACTTGGGCCTACCACGATCGTCTCACAACCGCGCCGTCAGCCTGCCGGTCTTGAGCCTGATGGGCGGTAACTCCAACGGTGCCCAGAACGGACATTCCTTCGGCATGTCCATGGGAGGAAACGCCGCTTGGGTTGAGAATGAGTAGAGCCTTCTCGCTGCCCCGCACGAGCGTTTCTGAAATTTAGCTTAGAGGGAAACGCTACAAGGCCATTCTAAAAACAAACGAGCTACAGGAAGAATTTTTATCTGTTTTAATCATCTTTTACTATCCCGTCTGGGGAAACGACGGGCTCCGAGTAATCATGTTTTGAAATCTTCTGTCTATCAAATCACGTATCATTTTAACTAGTCAAGATCCCAAGTTTACTTTCGACTTCGTTTCTGTGTATATGTTTTTCTTTCTTTTCGAACCAACCTGACTCTTAACACCCAAGTATAGTATCTGACGCTTTTTATCCCATATCCCCCTATCCATGCCATTAATCGCACCTCAACAAATATGATCTTTTCATTTTACCACCTTCATTTCTGAGTAATTGACACGTCTACACGTTTTTTGATTCTAATTCCTGTATCTCCACTTGGCTCCAAGCTTCAATCTCCCCGAATGTATCATCGTTGATATATTGACATGTGTTGGTTTACTCATACGATCAAGCATGTATCGAAGCGTATTTGATACGACTGCCGTTCCCGGTATCAATATGATATATGGTAGCAGGCAATTGCCGCTAGCCTGATAGCCCTGTGTCTAACAACTGCGTGCAATATAATGCCAATTGCAAACCCTTAGATCTTACAACTTTGTGTTACCTTCAGTAGCTATATTGTCTATAGGACTGGGCAAATTAACTAGCGACAGATATATATTCATATTTGATTCATCCCGACGCTGCTCTACAGTTTCTTTAGCATGCTTCCTGCTTCGAGCTTGTGGGCCCAGGGGTAGTCTGCAGGCTTAAAGCCTTGTAGTTGCAGGGTTAATGTTGCAGTGTGGTCCAATAAAGTGACCAGATCGTGAAGCGCTATTTACAATGCCATATATAATATGCACAATTGTAATCAGCGGAACATAACATCTCGAATGGTCCAGTGGTCAAGATTCCCGCCTGTCACGCGGGCGACCGGGGTTCGATTCCCCGTTCGAGAGTTCTTTTTTGCCGCTTTTTTCGCCGCTAATCCGGTCCGGATTAAGGTCTCTGTTTTTTTGCCCAACGCATAAACTTGGCAAATCCAACAAATGGTGTCCAATGCAGTTTTTACCATGTTGCGTCTTGTGGAGGGCTTTCGACATTTCCGTTACCCGGTGTAGCCAATGTCCTTCACGGGATTATGAACAATCACATGGCCTATGAGATGGCTATAGTATTTTTTTCCAAATTACGCGTTGATATAAAGCCTTTATTCATTATAGTATTATTATTTCCTTAACTAAGCGTTCAAGTAGCTCCATTATTACTAAACATGATATAGTCCAACTCCTCCGTGTATGTGCCGAGACCCATTGTTCGTTATGTTAACCTCATTATTCGACATTTTCCCTAGCCGATTCTATCCAACAATACCCCTCGATATTAATTCACCCAGCGGATGAATATCTCGTTCGTGATGTCGGCGGTCTTCCCATGTAGGATCATATACCTGGCATTGTCGGTGCCCCATTCTGGGGATTGCGCCATGCCCCATGATTTCCAGGCAGCGACGCCCTTGTTGATACAAACGAGGTTTACACCTCCACTTCCACCAAAAGAGCAGACCAGCGGGTTGCCAGGCCCCCCAAAGGAAGCTGTGCTTTCTGTGTAGCCGTAGGAGTGAATGGCATTAAGGGTTTTTTGGGTTGAGATTTGGACAAGGTTGCCATATTCATTCAGAGTGAAATCCTTGGTGGCGACTGCTGTTGAACCATACACTAGGTAGCCATTGTCGGTGGCGGTGACCATTTGGTGGTTGGCTCCAGTCTCTGGGGTCCAACGACGGAGCTTGAATGTGGCCGGAACATCTCTGGCCTCAATAGGAGAGTTGGTAGGAACAGCGCTCACGACCGAGGTAAGGCCGAAGGCAAGGAGAAGAGATTTGATTTGCATTTTAGCTTGGTAAATTTATAGGGTTGGTAATACCCAGCAGTGTTTAGGTATAGAGGCCGGTATGGGTATGTGAATAGCTCTGGGGGTCTGATAGCCTCGAGATAGTGTTTGAATGGACTGGTCTCTGATTATTCGAAGGGAAGAGATCCGGTGAGGGAATGAACGCCCTTTTTATAGCCTTGATCTCCAGCCAGATTCACTTGAACCGGCCGGTATTGATCCTACGAAAGAGGGGGACCGGATCACGGAAGCTGGAGGGCGCCTTCGTCGCAAGGACTCGCTAACTGTTCCGACGTGTGCCAACCAACCACTGCGAGGCCTGGATTCACACAAGGTCTTGCCATCATAACTCTCCACGGATAATCATGGCCGGGCGCGTGCAGTCACGTTCAAGCGTCCCTGAGCGAGAGATTGCTGGTTGGATAGGGGGCCGCCGGGCTTACGTGGCTTGCTTCTATTCACAGTGCTGGCAAAGCCTGCCGAAGTTTTGCTTGTCGAGCTCAAGTATAGCATTGGCTCACCAATATTACAATCGACTAAGTATTGAGCTCCCTCTCAAACTCCACTTCCACGATCCCCCGTGTGCCTCACACGCGGTATACTAGCGTCGGCGGATTCCTGTCATGCAAATCGCTAGCTAGCAAGATACGTTAAAACATCACACGTGACGTGCTGCTAACGTAACTGGCTTGCCGTAAATTTTTTCCCGGTGGAGGCTCTAAGCTAACATTAGTTTAAGTCTTTGTATTTTGCGGCCAGTGTCCAATCACACCAATACAACTTGGGCCCACTACGGCTGAACTAGCATTGTGACGCAAAAAACAATATTATTCCAATGGGGCGAGTGTGCGACACTAGAATCAACATAGACGGGTATCGCACACAGGAAATTGTTGCGGGCTGCCACGCATTCGCGAATACCCCGAAGAGTCGCAACGTGCGCGACTCCGGCCCAATCAACCCAACGCTCTGCTATACCGGCGCTTTGCCAAGGAAAGCCACATATACATGCTATGCTAGATTTAGGAGGCGGGCGGGCGCCGTGAGTCGCAGTCGCCGAATTTTTCGCGAGCTAGGATGTTCGAAGGTGTTCAATCGAACTCGGGGGCTGACTCGTGCGAGAAGGTACATGACTCGCTTGAATATAGTAGTGTACGGATTAATCTGCCGTCCTACCGGATCATAGGTCCATTTTTGTTAGGTGCTCCAGCTATACGGCATGCCGTACTGGTTGGCCAAATACAATATCATCCGAAAGACAAGACTCCTTCCGAAGCACTTGGCCCGATAGTTTTATTCATCTAATAAACCGTATATTGTAGGCTATATGGAGTATATTGAGGGTAGATTTGGCATCGCCGCGGTGTGAACATGTGCATATAGGCTCAGCGCTTTGTGATATATCAAAGCCTCCGTGCGCCTAGTGGCGCTATGGTGGAATTGTCCTCCCCTGTGCCACCTACCCGAAGTGCAATCACGGCTATGCGGCCTTGCTTCGAGCTTGATATGTGCGGACGGCTCTTTAAGCAATATTCGTCGGGTCTAGAGTGGATCCAGCCAGGGAGAGCTGAGTTCAGCAGGTCAACCTGCGAGACTTGCAGTACTTGCTTGGCGCAGCAGTACGATCTAATTTAGGGAGGTGGTGGTTCTAGACCGGACCGCTCGAGCTCGTGGGTTCTATAGCACATATATTTTATTATAATTATAGTTGACATGATATCGTGCATGAACGTGGAGTTGATTGATACATGTGCATACAAATAAATTGTTAAACTAATCGATCAATTATGAAAACAGGCCGCTCTATGATGCGGTTACACACGCCTTGCAGGGCGCAATTCCCCCCAACGCAGCCTGTTCCATAATCTAACAATTGTACAAATACATTGAACGGGTGACATTGGAGATGCGGCAGCCACGATGAACCGCCGAAAATAGAGCCGAATCTGTTCCCCTCATGTCATTTAATATTAAAAACATTATGATATTACCGGCACCATAGCACCATCCGATAGACTAGTTGCGCTATACTAAAGCGGAAATTGATAGGCCGAAATCCTTCCTGAATCCGCAAGAAAGCCCGAGCCGATTAATACTCGACGTGAATGTTATAGGTCGAGCAGGTGGCGGGATAATCCACAGGGCAAGGATTAGGGCGACGGCCGTGGAATACAGCAACAACATCATTATCCGAGACGCTGGTCCAAGATTCCCGCGAGGCTGAGTGGCTGGTACCAACAGCGGCCCGGGTATTGCCATTGGTGCACTTGAGATTTCTCGTGGCGATGGGGTTAAGGCCATAGATGGTGGACTCGCTGACCGTGCACTTCAATGGGGTCCCTATGCCTCCAAAAGTGGGCATTGTATAGGGAATGTCGTAGGAGAAGGGAGACCTGAGGATATTGTCTTCAAGGTCCAAGATGTTCAGTTTGGTGGGATCCTCTGCATCCGGTCTCAACTTGAAGTTGGGGTTGGCAGGGCGGCCGGAGTGGCTCAAGAACTTCGTGGTGCCGACGACAAGGTACTGGTTGAGGCTCACTTGGCCAGCGGATGCGTGGCCAACTGGGTAGATAGACCAACGGCGGAGCTTGACTAACTGATCTGCGCAGACGCCTTCAGCAGCAGCGAGAACGCTGAAGGCTAAGAGGAGGCAGGATTTGATTTGCATCTTGAGTATGTTGGTTGCAAGTAACCTTTTGGTTTCTCGTTGAGATTGAATTGACAAGAGAAGGGTAAGAGCTACGCTGCGAGCAATGTAGATGAGAAGGAGGATGTTTGATAGTCTGCTGATGGGATGAGAGAACGAGAAGCTGGATAATGACGGGGAAACAGCATTATTTATAGGCTAGCTACTTGGTATTCGCGCTCCGGAACATGGGCAATCTCCATCGTAGTTCTCCACGCTTAGGCCTCTTTCCCGACACGGGTTGAACGTTGAGAGGTGAATTTCGAGCGACCTCGAGCTCAACTGAGAAGTTCTGCGGCAAGGTGGACAGTGGTGGCAATTCTGCGGCAGGGGAGGAGGCCGGCTCCCCATCCAAAAGGGGGGGCACACATCCGGGGTGTTGTTTTCTTCCTCCACACGTGTACACTTCGCACTGTTTAGGTATCCTATAGGAGAATCGTGAGTCGCCAGGATCGGGACGTGTACGTACGTACAGGGCTGGCTCCATCTGCGAGATGAAGCAAAAAACATGCACGATTTAGGGCGAACCAGCCAAAATTGCGATTTGATGACCTGACCGACCCCAATTGAAAGAGCAGGTTGCCGAAAGTGCTGACGGTGGCGTGCATGCCTCTGCATATTGTACTACGAACCGCCGATGGAAATGTGGAATCCCATGCCCAGCCTGATGGGAGGGCACGAGCATTGTTCTAGACTAGAACTTCAATTGATCTGGTGTAACAACGGCTTGGCTGCATGATCTTGGTGGAACTCTAAATTCGCAGAGCTATTGTGCACGTGGTGCGCGCGAGTCTTCGCTTGCTAGATAGATAGGTAAATAAAGAGATAGGCTCTGGATTTTAATACTTCAAACTGGGAGGCATGAGAACAGTCTGTTCCGGCAAACGCCCTCAGCAGGCGTGCCCTTGCCATGAACATAAACATTCGGGTCAGGGTGCCGGCGGGGGAACTCACACTACTCAACAAACATGGGGGCATGCAGTAAATCGCGGAGAGGAATAGCTGGGGTAAAACCTTATTGCTGGGGACCTAGATTAGGCATAGCCATTCGGAAATCCCGCGAATCATTTCGGTGTACTTTTGCATATGTACCCCGGGAGGCGCTTGGGAAACGCCATATGTTGTATGTTATTATATTGGATTTGTAATACCCCGAATACAGAGATACAGAAATGCACAAAGATTCCAGGACGCATCGTTATACCTGCTTGTTTGTACCCCAAACCATTCAGTTCATGGTAGCCTGTCGCCGTTAGCCGCATGCTCACGCTAGCGCTGAAATCTTTGTTGGATCGTGTACTTTGTAAATTGCTAAACCTTAAAATATCGCAAGTTGATTGCAATTGAGGATATAAAAATCCCGAGAGTTTTGCCTTTGTCGGCAGCCCTGGCGAGCTGGTAAAAATTTACTTCTCAACGCGAACCTTTATCGGCCGAGAGTGGTATCCTATAGGGCTGTGTGCGCGCGCAGATTCTTGAAATACTTGCCGTGGAAGGTCGGGATTGGCACGTCCCCTGAAGCTAGCGCCGGAGTGCTGGTTTTTTCTCGGTCTCGTTGTGGCGTTAGTTGGTGGAGTTCCAGGTTTCGCGTTCTCGTTTGTGCAACAATCGAGCCTTGCTGGTTTAGATCATTTTGGGCATAGATACAAAGTACTAGTACCAAAATTTACGGCAATATCACTATCTTGGCCCTTAATTGTAGCGTAACGGCGCAATATCCGAACCCTTGGCAGTTGCCGGTTGCCGGTTATTCGGCAACGCTAATTTATCAGCCCCGGTGCTTGATAACCACTATCGTCTATATGGTCAAGCTTGTATATGCCTTGCACACAGCCAAACAAATCGGTAGGCACGAACCGCTAGGGCCATAGTAGATTTAGAACTCATTCATTTCAGTCAATTCAATTGGGTTCTATTTCCCCTTCAATATTTAACATTAACAAGCCGTAAGAATAACAGAAGCGCTGACAATTTATTCCTAATCTCGCCCTTCCCTCACGGTGTCATTTCGAATCCTCCGTTCAGAACAATTGGGCGGTGGGTTGGCTAACAGCGACAGTATACCCCTAGTAGTTGTCATCGTTATCACGTCTGTTGGAAGAACCGTATGTATTGCCGGTATCGCGCTGATTCGACGAGCCATAGCCAGTTGATGTTTTCTTGGAACCATACGAATCATCGTCATCGCGGCTGCTGGAACCATACCCTGTCGATGCTTTCTTCGAACCGTGATTGTCACCATCATCGCGGTTGCTTGAGCCATAGCCGGTTCCTTTCTTGGAGCCATACGAGTCGTCCTCAGCATTACTGGAGCCATAACCAGTTATGGTTTTCTTGGAGCCGTACGAGTCGTTGTCGGTGTTGCCAGAGCCATACCCTGTTGTCTTCTTGGAGCCGTACGAGTCGTTGTCGGTGTTTCCAGAGCCATAACCGGTTGTCGTCTTCTTGGAGCCATACGAGCCATCATCGGTATTGCCGGAGCCATGCCCTGTTGTCGTCTTTTTGGAACCATACGAGTCGTTGTCCGTGTTGCTAGAGCCGTAACCGGTTGTTTTCTTGGTATCGGTATTGCTAGACCCATAACCAGTTGATGTCTTCTTGGTGTCGGTGTTGCTAGAGCCGTAGCCAGTTGATGTCTTGGAGCCGTATGAATCATTATCAGTGTTGCCCGAGCCATAGCCGGTGTTTGTTTTCTTGGTGTCGGTATTGCTAGACCCGTAGCCAGTTGATGTCTTGGAGCCGTACGAGTCGTTATCAGTGTTGCCCGAGCCATAGCTGGTGTTTGTTTTCTTGGTGTCGGTATTGCTAGACCCGTAGCCAGTTGATGTCTTGGAGCCGTACGAGTCGTTATCAGTGTTGCCCGAGCCATAGCTGGTGTTTGTTTTCTTGGTGTCGGTATTGCTAGACCCGTAGCCAGTTGATGTCTTGGAGCCGTACGAGTCGTTATCAGTGTTGCCCGAGCCATAGCTGGTGTTTGTTTTCTTGGTGTCGGTATTGCTAGACCCGTAGCCAGTTGATGTCTTGGAGCCGTACGAGTCGTTATCAGTGTTGCCCGAGCCATAGCTGGTGTTTGTTTTCTTGGTGTCGGTATTGCTAGACCCGTAGCCAGTTGATGTCTTGGAGCCGTACGAGTCGTTATCAGTGTTGCCCGAGCCATAGCTGGTGTTTGTTTTCTTGGTGTCGGTATTGCTAGACCCGTAGCCAGTTGATGTCTTGGAGCCGTACGAGTCGTTATCAGTGTTGCCCGAGCCATAGCTGGTGTTTGTTTTCTTGGTGTCGGTATTGCTAGACCCATAGCCCGTTGATGTCTTTTTGGTATCGGTGTTGCCAGAGCCGTACCCAGTTGCCTTCTTAGAGCCGTATGAATCATTATCGGTGTTACCAGTCTTGTTCGATCCGTATGAGTCGTTGTCAGTATTGCCCGAGCCATAGCCGGTTGATGTTTTCTTGGAACCGTGTGTATCGGTATCGGTGTTGCCGGAGCCATAACCGGTTGTTTTCTTGGAGCCGTAGGTGTCGGTTTCAGTATTGCTAGAGCCGTAGCCAGTTGATTTCTTGGAGTCTGTGTTGCCAGAACCGTAGCCGGTTGATGTCTTGTTAGAGCCATACGAGTCGTTGCCGGTGTTGCTAGAACCATAGGCGGTCGACGACGTCTTTGTGCCATGGTTATCACTGTTATCGCGCTGGTTCGAGGAGCCGTAGCCGGTGCTAGTGTTGGAACCATGGGTCTTATTTTCATCACGCTTATTGGAACTAGTGCTGGAGCCGTAGGTCTTGTCCTCGTCGCGCCTGTTGGAACTAGTGCTGGAGCCATAGGTCTTGTCCTCGTCGCGCTTGTTGGAGCTAGTGTTAGAGCTATAGGTCTTGTCTTCATCGCGCTTATTGGAACCGTAGCCAGTTGACGTCTTTGAACCGTACGTGTCATCCTCGTCGTCCTTTGCGCCGTAGCCACTCGTGGTCTTCTTTGAGCCGTAAGTATTGTCGGTGTCACCTTTCTTAGGACCGGAACCGCTTGAGGTCTTTGATCCATATGTATCATCGTCATCCCTATCCTTTTTGGAACCGTAGCCACTCGACGTCTTCTTTGAACCGTAGGAGTCGTCATCATCCCTGTTTGACCCATAGTTGCCGCTGGAACCATGGGTGTTGCCACCAGAGCGGTTGGTGGAGCCATATGAGTCCTCGTTGGACGATGATTTCTTGGAACCATAGCCAGTGGAGCTGTGACTGTTGTCATTGTCATCAGAACGCTTGTTGGATGACCCGTAGGTGTTTGAGCTTCCATAGCTGTCATCGCCGCGCTTGTTGCTGGAGCTATGGGAGTCCTACGACATCCAAGGGAAATATTAATGATGCTGGGCAGAGTATCAAGGATATAAAGATGGATAGATATGGCATACATTGTCGCGGCGGCCGGAGCCATAGGAGCTTTCCTATAAACGCAAGGATTGTTAGCAACCAACCGATCAACTGAGTAAAGTTTGGGGGATATATTCAACTCACGTTACCGTATCCAGACATATTTGCTATGGAGTTGAACTGAAATAGAATCTTCAAAGGCAGGTTAAGAAGAATTACAGTCTAGCGGAGAATGACTTGATGGTGATAATGGTGTTGGCTGGGTCGACAAGACGGGGATAGGCTAATTTATATTCTTGTCGACCTTGCAGGATGGCACAATTCGGAGCTCGCAGGGTCGTATGATAGTCGAGGCTGGCCTGCTACCCGCAATCAGCTCCAACTGGGAAGTTGCCGTCTGGCTCGGTAGCTTTCAGCTTTCCCCCCCTCCCTTCGCGGTATGAAAATCGCTCTTGACAGGATGTCCACTACGTAGCGGAAGCTGCCTGCACCGTACACGCCATACTCCAAGCTCTTTCCAACATTCTAAGGCTCGAGCACGCAAAAACCAAGTTCTGAATCTACCCCACTATTATGCAAGTCGCTGCATCCGGATGGGGTAGCCATCTCCTTCTAGACACGCCGTCGAACAGTGAAAGAGCATTGGTTAGCCGATGAAGGTTGTCTTTCTCTGTACCCATGGCGGGTGGGCAAATCGCCGGGGTTGGCGAGAGAAAGAAGCCAGCAAACTCCGAGCGATTGGCTAATTGTCGACAATTGAAATAGACTTTGAGCTGAACGTGCGGATACGGTATGTGTGTGCTCTACATCTTATGATCCCACCCCTCGCTTCGGATTGAATGCTGATGTGTCGGCACGAATGCGCAAGGGGGTGAGATGTGTGGTGAACAAGGCGAGAGGGCAACGTCACCTAAAGGCGAGTCGTCGATGAGACTGGAGGCCTTGGGCTAGCGGGGACACTAGGGAACCCCGCTTTGACGCGTGTATATCCCTGGAGGGGGATTTGGGCGGGTCGCGATGGGTATGCGAGCCAATTGAGGCTGTACCTTTGTCTGGACATGCTGCTCAAAGTAGGTAGTGGTATGCTGGGCTGGTTGGGCTTTTGCAGGCCTCGACTTGGTCGTGTTTGTAAACTCCGATTTGACATTTGGAGAATTGCAGCGGTGGGGCGCAGCGGCGCAGCAGCCGAATCGAATCCAGATCTGTTTCCGACGCTACGGGAGCGTGAGCACTCAATAGTGGTTGATTGAGGTCGTGATTGGAGGAAGCTTGCAAGCGACATGCAGATTAAATCTCTTGTCATTTTAACCGAGTCTTCGGCGCCGCGATCAGGCCTTGCGAGCGGGGTTAAAGGCCTGGAATGGGATCTGGGGTGGAAGCCTTCGCCACAAGTATTTGCCTGAGGTCATGATGGTTGAAGCTGTTGACGCAATAGAGGGAGAGCTCCTGGGCAAGGTTGATGGCCGTGCCCGCCACGCCTTATCTCGAGGGCAAAGTATGATCATTGGGCCTCGCGGACGCAATGTTTTTGCATTTGAATTTGAATTTCAGCTGTGGCTGGAGGTGGCGAGCAGTTCCGTGGCTGATGGCTGTGAGGCTGGTGGGCTGGATCTTGAGGGCTGACATCAATCCTAAAGTCGAGGGCCGTCTTCGGCACTGTACGTGGTCTTTCTGCTCCAAAGCCAAAGAGAACCCGCATGGTAATGCCATCCAGGCTGCTCTCTCCGTATACGTAGCAGGCTGCAGGGCGATGGTGATTGTATGGTGATGGTGCCACCTGCAGGCGGCCGCTTGGAGGCCCAATGTATAACGCCGCCGGGCCGATGCACGCATGTACAAGTGCACGGCCGTCGACCTTCGGACTTTGTCCAGACCGGTTGGTGTGCGTGGTCCTGTCATGTCGGCCTGCGGATGCTGCGGGTTCCGATGGCCGCGTGAGTTTCGAGGATGGTGGTGATATTGTTTAAGAGCGCGGGCGAGCCCAGTTGGTTGCGCACATCGACATTCCTCCCGACGGCGACTTCGACAGCGACTCGATAGCATCTCGGCAGCATCATCACGGCCTCACGGCCACCAGCCTCTTCTGTCCGGCGCCTGGTTTACAAAGCAAGATCAGCCTTCGACAGCTGCTGGCGGCTTGGTCAAAACTGTCGGCAGCATTCTTTATATTATTAAGCTTCCAGATCCTCCCGGACAATTTTCAAAACACCAACTCCTCCCACCACCGTGCACCGCCCTTGCTGACCGCGGATTCAGTCTTCCATCGCCTTATAACGCCCTCTATACCATGCTGTCCAGGTTTTGGGGCCGTCGACGGTCCAGAGGAGCCTCCTCGCTCTCTCCAGTCTTCTCCTTGACGGAGCAGAGTGGTCCCAACTGCTGCCAAGGGCCCTTCACCGCCTCGGAGTCCACGCAAGCGCCCCGCTCTCCACGTCGGTAACGCAGTAGAGTTCCTTTGGGAGCCAGCAAAGCATATCTATCCGCCAGCAAAAATCCGTTGGCCAACTTGTCGGCGTTTCCTCGGCCCCGAGGGAAGGATATTGCCTCTTCTGGCCTGCTCTATGCTGCGGTTTGGTTTCAGGTATACTGATCAAACTGCATGATGTTGAAGCCCGCCTTCCTTGCAGTGGCCACCACCAGGGCTCAAGCATCGTATGCAGAGGCGAGTTTTTGCCCGCAGCCTCCTTCCCATCCGGTTTTGAGTACCGAAATCGTCCAGGGCCATCACGCTGTACGCTGGAGGGCCGAGTTGACGTCAACTGCTTATCGGTCATCGTCACACCGACGAAGGTCAGTTTGACTTTTTCTCTTCTTCCTTTCTTCTACCAAGGGGCGGCCGCTTGGCTTTGGCCGCCGTGGCCATGCGCCAGGATGTCATCCCGTCGATATAGGCACCCAGATATACTTCGTCCTAGCGGCTTGTTAGACATGTTCCTCCTGCATGCCGAGTCGACAGTTCGTTTTCGCGGAACAAGAACTCAGTGGCCGTGGCAAGCCCGGAACATCTGGCGCTATCTGTGGGTTCCTCGAGAGACAGGTTCTTATCGGCCTGCGGTTGATTCCTCGAACCTTACCCGGAACGTCGTTTTCTCTCCTGCATGCACAGCCCAGTTTTGGTATCTATTTTGTACATGTAACGTGGTGGTCGTCAGTCAATCAGGAGGCGGCTGTTGTTGTACCATGACCCGATCTTCAGCTTCGACCTTTTTCTTTTAGTGTGACTTCATCCCTCGCAATCCTTCTCCCCCCCCCAGTATAATACTCGGGTCCCACCGCAAAATCCAGCGGCATGAACATCTGAATTTTTCGATCCGTCCTCTCCGCCCTGGGAAAATCCAACTCGAAGCCTCTGTGTTCCTTGCGAATAAAGCTCGATTTAGCCTTTTCGACTTCAGCTCATCATGTCGACGGCTTTGCTTGCTCCAACTATCCACATCTCATCCGACTTTAGCGCTTCTGTTCTCACTCTGCCCGACTATGAAGGCCAGGCCCGGGAGGTCCCTTTCCACGACAAGCCTGGCTCTCGTCCAAATTTAGCCTGGCCTCCAGATTTCGAGCGGTCAAGTTCGACACCTTCAGCGATTTCGTGCACCCGTCTTGCCGTCCCCAACCGACCCGAAATTCGCCGCTCTGCTTCCAGCACATCTACTCGGACGACAGACGCAATTGTCAAGCGCTCGCGATGGTCTCTTCACATGGAAGCCGTCACTTGGCGGAACCTCATGAACATCGGCATGTACATGCACACCATGGCGCATCCTCGGCCGCCACAGCCCTGTTTTTCAAAAACGATCCCAGCCACGTTATCGCCAAACAAGGGGACCATCAAGTTACAGTTCTACTGCCCGATCGGCTGGCCTAAAAAGCCACGCGGCAAGGGCAATGACGTCCACGGCTTTCCTGCCATGATAAATTTCCACGGTGGCGGATTCACTATTGGGTCTGCTACAGACGACTGCCGTTGGGCAGATGCTGTCAGGCAAGCTGCGGACTGCATCGTGGTTAGTGTCGACTATCGGCGAGCACCGGAACACCCCTTCCCAACAGCTGTTGAGGATGGAGTAGATGCGATATTTTATCTCGTTCACAATGCCAGGGAACTCAACATCGACATCAACCGGTTGTCTGTATCCGGTTTCTCCGCTGGCGGCAACATGGCCTTCACGGTCCCACTTCGATGGCAGTACGAGTGCCGTGCACTGATGGGTATTCCCACAGACATGTCAGGCGGCACGGCGCTACCACCCGACGCAGCGTCCGAGGGCGCCTTCAGCATGAGCCGCCATGGCGGGAAGATTGTCACAATATGCGCATGGTACCCGTCCCTCGACTTTACCAACCCTCGGTGCGATCGTCGCAAGACAAATGTGCGACCTGACAAGGGCATGCCTGAATTCTTCACCAATCTGTTCGACGCGAGCTACCTGTACCCGCCCAAGACAATCGACGTCTCTTCGCCGTACCTCAGTCCTGGTGTTGCCCCCGACGGCCTGCTGCAGGGTCTGCCAAAGGACATCCTGCTGTACACCTGCGAGTATGACGAGCTGTGCGCGGAAGGGCTACGGTTCCGTGACCGCCTGGTGGGCGACCCGCTGAACAAGAATGTGATGTGGAGCATGGTTGAGAAGCAGCCACATGCGTGGGACAAGAGTCCTAACGGGAAGGATCCGGAACGGGACCGGTTCTATACGGAGGCGTGTAAGAAGCTGCGAGGTATATTCTATGGGAGCGAGGAGGAGCTGGCTCCTTCGAAACATTAGTGAATGCTACCGGTCTGCATATTTATGCCGGCTCGCCTGCTGGAAGAGTTGTGTATTAGCGGGAGTTCTTTGATTTCGCTCCATTGCGTTGTTTTCTCGTTTACGCCTTCATGACGATACGTTCGTTCTAATGTAGTGTTCTGTTTCGTCTATATCGGGTCGTTTACCCAGATGCTGGTTGGTGTCCTTGATTCCTGCACATGCTTTGACCGCTTATTGCTGTCACCGGGCGTCGGTGCATTTACAAAATTCTGTTTCCTTCGTTGTCTGCAGCATACCCATATCCTTTTGCTTTTACTGGGTCTGAACTGATACACAAAAGCACCACATGAGATAGTCTTTAATCTAAATGCTAGTATCACTGAAGCAAAACGCCCCTCTACAGTAGAAATGCATATGTGACAAAAGCCCGCAACGCCAATAGTAACCACTTTATATACTTTTGAGATTATTTGGCCTTCTGTATACCTCTCCGTCTTGGATTTGGCGGGGGTTTGACCCTTGAGGGCGCCGGCTTGATGTGGATGCCCTTATGCTCACTCGCGTTCTACCTGTCATTCTCAGCCCTGCTTTCTTTCAGCCAGTCCAGATTTCCCTTGTTCCGGCGCAGTTCGTCGTCCCTCAGCGCTTCAGTGATCATTTTGTCGAGGACCTTGGCCTTCTCCGCGGCCATCCTCGCACACCGTAGCAGCACCTCGGCCTCGACTGCCACGCCGCCGCTCTTAGCCATCTGGCAAATCTCGCCGTTCTTGTTCACTGTGACAGACATATCACCGGACCGCAGGGCCTCTTCCTGCGCCGTTGCATCAACCAGGAATATCATCTCGCCGGCGTCGTCATCGCCAAAGAAGCTGAATGAGACGCAGAGTGGCCAATGCAGCAGACTCAGCGGGACAGGAACGCGCTCTTCTGGGCTGTGGATTGTGATATCTTCACCGGAGACAGAAACGACGGGTAGACGGAAGTGGGCGAGTGCGGTAACGAGGGCGATACAGGCGGCGTCGAGCAGGTTGCCATCGTGGGTTAAGAAATGGACGTCAGCGCGGATGGACCAGACGCGCTGGGCGGTGACAAGGCAGAGGGATTCAGTGTCGAGGGCTTGCGAGCGGCGGATGGACTTTTCGAGCGTGCGGGAGAGCGTATGGTCGAGGTCCGTGGGGCTGTGTGGTCACGAACAGCAGCAGGAATTATGTCAGCGCGTGAGGTGGGGAGATGAGCGTATGAGAGAGAGAGAGTGTGTGTATACCGGCCGGCTTCAAAGACAGGGGAGGCCATTGGGCCCATCTCTGTGGAGATTGTGAAGAGGCCTTCGAACGGCCTGTCGGCGCGGGGTTTGGTGACTTCAGCGGAGATGCGTGCGAGGACTCTGTTTTGCGTGAATGTCAGTGGATCGAGGTCCGCATGTGGGTTCGTATGGCGGAGTGAGGGTGGAACTCACCTACCTCGTCTTCCCCAGGCGGACGTCGACGAAGCCGTAGTCGTCGCCGAAGGTCAGCTGCACATCGCGGGAGGAGTGCAGGTCGCGGCCGTCGATGCGTAGGTTCTGCTTGAGGGCTTCGAGGACGAATGTCTTCTCGGTCAAGCTGATTTCTGGGTCCTTCGGCATGGCGGGCGTTAATCGGCGGGGTGGCGATGTTTAGAAGGTGTGGTGGTGGTGGTAGTGGTGGTGGTGGGTAGCTCGGGGTTTGTGTGCATTAGAAATCTGAAATTTCGCGACTCATATAAAACTAAAGCTTAAGCTGGGGCTGCAGCCAACCGCGGTCTTTGGTCCTCAACATCAATCATCGTCTCCACATCCCCACTATCGTCATCACGTATACGCAACAGACCGATCAGATCTCGAGGTACAACAGCTCCAGCTCCAGCTCCAGCTACTCCTCTCCACCATGTCGCGCCATCATCCGTAAGTAGATACACCCAACCTCTCCGAATGGAACTGACGAGCACAAGCTAACGTTGCTTTACCTGTCAGCGACCTCGTAATGTGCCGCAAGCAGCCTGGAATCGCTATCGGCCGCCTATGCGATAAATGCGACGGCAAATGTCCTGTTTGCGACTCGTACGTGCGCCCGACGACTCTGGTACGCATCTGCGACGAATGCTCGTTTGGCAACTACCAGAACAAGTGTATCGTGTGCGGTGGCGAGGGAATCTCGGATGCCTTCTACTGCTTTGAGTGTACGCGGCTGGAGAAGGACCGTGATGGGTGTCCGAAGATTATCAATCTGGGAAGCTCGCGGACAGATCTGTTTTGTAGGTTCTTCTGCTCCTTTGCCTTTGCCTCCTGCTGGGGCCTTTTGATCGGTGCTAACGGGAATGTGATGGCAGACCAAAAAAAGAATTTCAGAAATCATTAGTACCGATGGTTATGGCCTGGTTCGAGCCTTTTAGAACCATGGATTGGGGGTATAGATGTATCCGATATTGGCAGGCTGTTCGAGCGTCGATAGACGTTGGACGAAACTTGGTGTTGACGCTGAAGCTGGTTGGTTCTGCACGTGAGCCGCTCACAATATTGTGCCGGAAGGACCGCTTGAGCGGATCATGTCCTCCGGTCTTGCAATTGCGCCTACATATTCGCGACGGCATATGATATGATAGACTTCACGAGCTCGATTGAAGGGGGTAACGGCGCTGGGAAATGTAGTTTACAGTCATCTTGTGCAATTGCGCAGGTTGTTTATTGGGGTCTTGTACTATATGCATGCGGACTGGTTGGCGCAGGTATTTACCAATAATATTGGAAATCTAGTCGAGTTTTTCTCTTAGAAAGGGCAGCTTGCGCGTGATATCATGCTGTGATCGATTTATGCGCCTAGATTTTGGTGTCGTGTTTGAAGGCTCTTTCTGTCGCGAAACCCGAACTCTCATCATTCCATCACCGGCCAACCCATCAAACACCCCGAAGCCGCCCGACCAGCCTGCAATATGACGACCGCACATCGCCCCACGTTCGACCCTGTAAGAAGCCGTCGCAGTCTCCCCAGTCATTGTAGCGCACCCGAACTAACCCGTACATCGCAAATAGGCACAAGGGAAGGAAACCCGGAGAGGACCTGTCTACCACCAGCGTCTGCTTCCCGCACACACCCTCCTTAAAGTTCGGTTCGTCACACGTGTCATGCCTTCCACTGGCATTTGCAACCCCCGCGGAGGAGAGCTTGCACTTATACGACTGTTTTGGTGTCTTTAGGAAGCCGGGACAAGGTGGCGATGCCGACGCCAAACGCGACCTCCGCGCAGAACTGCTCAAGGCCGAAGCCGCACACTACGCCAAGGTCCGCGGAGAAGACGGCGACAACACTCGCGACGACGACGACCTAACGATTGCTACCGCTACTACCCGGAAAGGCGATAGGAGAGATAAGGATGCAGAAGATGAAGACGAAACACCGGAAGCTAAGCGGCGGCGGATTCTTGAAGAGTCACGCGACCTCGACGCTGACAGCGACGGGTCCGGCGACGAGGATGGATCGGATGCCAGCAGTAGTGACGAGGATAGCGACGATGAAGATAGCGAGGACGAGACGGCGGAGCTGATGCGGGAGCTGGAGAAGATCAAGAAGGAGCGGGCGGCGGCGAAGGAGAAGGAGGAGAGGGAGCAGGCGGCGGAGGAAGAAGCGCAGCGGGAGGTGGATATTGCGAGGGGGAATCCGTTGTTGAATCCCAAGAGCTTCAATGTGAAGCGGCGATGGGACGACGACGTGATATTCAAGAACCAGGCGCGCGGCGTGCAGGAGAAGGGGAAGAGGAAGGAGTTTGTGAACGATCTCCTAAGATCGGATTTCCACAGGAAGTTTATGGTGAGTATTCCTGTTCTTGCGACTATTGCTGGTGGTCGGAGCGGTTAGGTTGGGGACGTGGATGCTAATGCTTTGTTACAGAATAAGTATGTCCGGTAGACGGCTTGTAAGCTTGTTTGCATAGGCTCTTCATTCTACTACTGAGACTTGTGGGCAGCCTGCAACGTCCTATGTCCGAGTGGTGTTTTGGAGACGTTTCTTTATATTCTCGCGTATACAGAGCTGCATATACTGGTGCGATATCGTCTGAGCAGTTTATAGACTGGGCGTTTAGGGAGTGGATACCAATATATATTCCGACTAGATGCGGACATGAGCTTATCTTTACATGCATTGGCTTTGTGCCTTATCGCCTGTGTCGGCTGCGCTGTTTGCAAACCACGCGGTTTTATAAATGCCCAGAGCCCACCGTCTGGTGTGGTTGCACATGGTCATTTTCTATTGTGCGAAACGGAGTCATAGTTGTGCTGAATGGAGGCGTAGCTGCAACAAACACCAACAATTTTACTTCTCCATTGCTGCCCCGCCATCGATTCGCTCTCCCTCACACGACCCCAACATCGTACCTGCATCTCAGGCTCGCCTCACACTGCGCTTTACAGAGAGAAGACCAGCACTGTTGCCTAAGCCATGGCTGACGCTGAAGCCGCCGCATCGGCCGTAGAGGGCCTGTCAATTGAATCTGCAATCAGTACGTTCGGCCACCACCACCCCGCTGTAGAAGCACCCACTCACACTCACTGCTCCTCCAGTCTACATTGACGAAGATGGCGGCGTCGACTCGACAGAACACCCAAACAGCCAGGAAACTCCGTACAAGACTCTCCTGTTCGCATTGTCGGTCCCCGGTGCGACTACTGCCACCTTCCACACTCGCAAGTCCAAGACTGTGGTCGCACCCGCTGAGGAGCCCTCGTTGGAATACAAGCCTGTGTCTGGATCGGCACTCAAGAAGGCGAAAAAGCTACACGAAGCGGCAGTCCGCAAGTCCGCAAAGGGGGCAGCTTCTGCCGCCCAGCGTGAGAAGGATGCTGCAGACCGGGCTGAGAAGGAGCGGCTCAAGCTGGAGGCTGCAAAGGCCTTTGTCCTAAAGGAGGACCCTAGCCTGCCAACTGCAAGGTCGATCAAAATCAGAACCTCCACCGCCAACCGCGGTGCTCGTGTCAAGGTGTCTGGCTGGATCCATCGTCTGCGCGTGCAGGCACATATGATATTCATCGTTCTCCGGGACGGGACCGGGTATCTGCAATGCGTTCTTGAAGGAGACTTGATTAAGACTCTGGACGCCCTCCAGCTCATCGAAGAGACTGCGATCACGATACACGGCACAATCAAGGAACTCCCCGAGGGCAAGACGGCACCTGGCGGCCACGAGCTCACGGCTGATTACTATACCGTCGTTGGTCGTGCGCCCGCCGGCGACGAGGCTATTGGCTCCATCGTTGCCCCAGATTCAGAGCAGCAGCTGAAGCTCGATCAACGCCATTTGGTTATCCGCGGCGACCAGGCATCTGGTGTGCTCAAGGTCCGTGCGGGTGTGCTCCGTGCCTTTAGACGGTCCTTTGAAGAGCTAGGACTGCTTGAGGTTACCCCGCCTTGTATGGTGCAAACTCAAGTCGAGGGTGGATCCACGCTCTTTGAGTTCCAGTACTACGGCGAAAAGGCGTACCTGACTCAATCGTCGCAACTGTACCTGGAGACTTGCTTGCCTGCTCTGGGCGACGTCTTTTGCGTCCAGGAGAGCTTCAGGGCGGAGCGCAGCGTTACCAGACGACATTTGTCCGAATATACGCACATTGAGGGAGAACTCGCGTTCATTAGCTTTGACGACCTACTTTCTCACTTGGAGGAGATGATTAGCCGCGTACTTGAGTTCGTCCTCGCCGACCCGCTCTGCAAGGATATCATCAAGGAGCTCAACCCGGATTTCAAGGTTCCGGAGCGGCCGTTCATGCGTATGAGGTACTCTGATGCGATTAAGTGGTTGAACGAGCATGATATCAAGACGGATGAGGGCAAGGACCATGAGTTCGGGGACGACATTGCCGAGGCTGCGGAGCGCAAGATGACGGATGATATTGGGAGGCCGATCTTCCTAACGCATTTCCCAGTTGAGATCAAGGCGTTCTACATGAAGAAGGACGACAGTGATCCTAGGGTTACCGAGAGCGTCGAGTATGTTGTTTCACACCCAAGCTATGAAGAGAGAACTTGAAAGCTGACTTGCGTGTGTGTGTGTCTTACTTTAGCGTGCTGATGCCGGGAGTTGGTGAAATCGTCGGTGGGTCTATGCGTATGGATAACCTCGATGAGCTTATGGGTGGCTATGCCCGCGAAGGGATCGACCCAGCGCCGTACTACTGGTTTACGGACCAGCGCAAGTACGGGTCCTGCCCTCACGGTGGGTACGGATTGGGGTTGGAGAGATTCCTGGCCTGGCTCTGCAACAGGTGGACTGTCAGAGAGTGCTGCTTGTACCCGCGTTATGTGGGCAGATGCACACCTTAATTGGTTAAACTACGTAGCCAGTGCGTGCACGTGAATATGCCCGAGACGATGGCAGTGGGGGATATACCACGTTGGAATGTGCAAAGTTTTAGTCGGATACGTGCAGTGTTAGTTGCGCATACATTGCTTTATGAACGCATATAGATAGATCTTTTTGTTTTCAAGTCCACGATACACCAATACGAGTGCTTTCTTGTCGAGTGCGCATTTTGATAACTCAAGCCCTCTGGTCAACCACTAATGTTGATCCTGCGGGCACTCGGCATAGACTTGCCTGTTGGCGGAGCCGCCATCGATTTTAAATTACTAGAAATACATTTTCCAATGGGAAGGATATACTATATCATCCGCTAAACGCCCTAAAAACTGCCAACATAATTAATAGCCCCCCGCAAGTTACCCGGCCGTCAATTGGAAGGGAAATGGGTTAAGGGAATATTAATGGTATTACGTGCAAAGGAAGGATAGGGAATTCGTCAGTAGGAATTAATATTCGACCATTTCTTCTTCCTCGTCCCCGGGCTGTACATTGGGTCCTGGGGATGTGTCTCGAGCTTTGCTCTCTACCTGAGTCTTGCTGTCATCCTGTCGCGTGTCGTCGCCGCCGTCGTCATCATCGTCGTGATTCGTCTCATCGTCTTTCATCACTGCATCTTCCTTGTTGTTGGTGTCATCGTCCGCCGTTTCCTTACTCTCGTCCCGTCGGTCCAAAACTGCTGTGGGTGACATCGGTTCCGGTTCCTGTAGGCTTGGCGGATCCTTCGCGGTGGCGGCGCCAGAAGGCGAGGGCGACCTGTTGCGCGCTGCCATCTCTTTCTGCTTCTGGATCGTGAGTTCTTGGGATTGTAGGAGTTTCCAAGGGCGGTAGTACTATATGCGCCGAGTCAGCTTGCCCATCTCGCTGTTTTCATGTCCAGATATATATAACCCGGGGGGCTCGTACGATCTTTGGCTTTGCTCTGGTGGACAGAAAGTTCGCCATATGACTGTCATTCCTCCGCCGGATCTGTGCCTGTATCGTCCATCGAAAGCTTCAAGTCAGCGCGCGTTATCCTGCACATCGCTTTAGCAAGAATGAAAGCAGTTCATACAGCATGGATGGCGAACACCCGCCTCTCCTCGTCCCTCACTTCCCGACTACGCCGAAAGTCCGCCTGTTCCTCCTCCTGCTGCGTGCGCAGCTTCTCCTGCATTTTGGCATCGACCTCCTGTCGTTTCTTCGTGCGGGTGTCCTGCGCCACGCGGCCTAGGTTCCCGAGGATGGAGCCGAACAAGCGCTGGCTGCGCGACTTCTCATCCTGCGCGCTCGCGGGCGCCAGCCGCGTGCGCTTTGAAGAAGGTGCCTCCGGGTCATCTGCAGGTGCTGCCTGGTCGGCTGATTCGCGACGTTTGCGGTGCGGTGGTGATGGCTGGGTCGCGTTTGGCGGGATAACGACGGCGGACGCGATTCTGACACATGGAAGCAGTGGTTAGTGAGTTTGCCTGGAGGGTAGGTTACTGCGCCGGTCCATGTAGGTCAGTGAAGTTGTGCATGGGGCGTGCGTGCGGGAGTGCGTGCGGGGGAGGGAGCATACATGGGAGCATCGGCGGACATTGTGGAGGTTGCGCGCGGGCGACAGGTGTCGTATATTACTCGATCGATGGATGGGTTAGTGTGGTTTGGAGATGCTGGAGCTGTGCATGTGGATTTTTGATAAACATCCGCCGCCTCGTGGCCCACCACACATCTTACCAACATCAACTCACCGGCATCAACTCGGTTCCTACCGCGGCATCATCCGAGTCTGCACTTGGCCTTGTGGGATATTAGAGCCAAGGCGTGCCGGCAACTTGCAACCGGGCACAATGGAAAATCCGACGTACACGGCTCCATCGCAGCAGAGCACAGCTTTGTCCAGTATGTCCCCGCAAAGCAGCATGTCGCATCGGGCACTCCACGAGGAATGAGGAAAAGCTAACGGTGGCTGTGGCTGCTATCAAGGGATCAATGCCTACCAGAACAATCTTCTCTTGAGATTCCAAAATATCATCGAACTTGCTACGGTATATCTCTTCAACTTGCGTTTGTCCGGGTCCCTCTCTGTGTCTGTCTGTAGCTTACATGGTCTTGTATATGTTTTACTTTTCTAGGCAGATACCCAGGACTTGACAATGGCAGCAACTCAAGCGCACCAAATCCAGGTTCACACTGCTTCTATGGTTAGTTTATCGTGCTCTCATATGCGCATATATAGTCGCTACCCCCGGTTAAAACTTTGTTGCTAACGTTTGTTGTCGTGCTTCTCGTGCGTATATAGATCAAAACTGTTGAGGACCTGTTGACGCTTACGCGCGCCCTCAAGGAAGCCTGGCTGTTTGGTCAGATGGGCGAGGCTGATTCAGCCAGCGACGCTGCCGCCGCCGATAGCAGAGATGAGGAGATTGTTGAAGAAAACGCCAGATTTGTGATTGACTGGCTGAAAACGAAGATTCGGGATGGCGATATCGTCGGTGATGGTGGAAGTCACAGCGCTGCTGCCTGAAGGCACTGCAGGGCTGTGTCGTGAGAGGCAATGGTGAGAAGGGAAGGTCTGGGTATTATCGACACCGCGGCAAAGGGGGGAGGCAAGTTTATGCCCTACCTTGCATCCTCGTCCCTCTCTCTTTGTCTAGCCGTACCTTCTTCCGCTCCTGAGGGTCTTGCCTCTAGGGAGCCTCTTTGGTATACCAGGAAGTCGTCGGCACTCCAATAGAAGCAATGCAGCTTCTCGACGGCGCGGGCGACGGCCATTTGGGCCCCTGGGAGTACGCCTCGAGTCGCCGTATCCACCGCGATCACCTTCGCCATCGCCTTCGCCATCATCACCTGCGTCTCCATATCCTCCAGCTCCAGCTCCAGCCCCGGGCCCGCCTCCACCTCCGTTCCCACCTCCGTTCCCATTCCCTAGACTTTCGTCCTCGTCTTCACCTTCACCTTCATCCTCGTCTTCAGTTCCACCTTCATCCCCAGCTTCGGGTTCGCTTTCGTCTCCGCCCCCGACAGAACCCATATCTATATCAGTATCTACCTCGGTATCCGCCGACGCATCTATATCGTCATAATCCGAAATTAAAGCAGAGGGCAAATTGGCATTCCCACCAAGATATCCATCAGCGTCTCCACCGTCACTTTCGTCGGCATCTTCATCGACATCCCCATCAGTGTCTTCACCAGCATCTCCATTAGCGTCCCTGTCAGAAATATTATCTGCTTCGTCCTCATCCTCGTCAGTATCGGCCCCATCTTCATCAGCTCCGCCTTCACCCGCTTCGTCCACATCACTATCACCGCCGGCATCCCCATTAGTGCTCCCATCCCCATCTCCTTCTCCACCACCAGCTTTGTCCTCATCTACCTCGTCTCCATCTTCAATAGTGTCGCCGCGATCTCCGGCAGGGGCCAAATCTCCATCTGCGACTCCGTCCGTGTCTGCATCTACATCTGCGGTTCTAGTCCCGGTTGTGCCGTCATCAACAGGCCCATCTCCAGCTACGCCGCCTTCAGAATCTGCCATCACCTTGGCCTTTTTGTTTCGTATGCCATCTATAGTGTGCTCGGTGGGGACCTTTCTCTTCGTGGCGGCTCGGGCTGTTGGGGTGAGGTGGTTAGTTACCATCCTCCTACGCGCTTTCTTCGAAACGACGGCGATTTTTGACGGGTACTTCTTCCCATTCTGTGAAAGGGTTATAGCGCGGGAGAACACACCTGCGAGCTTTCCTGGCGTGGCGCCGTTTGCTGCAGCAGTAGCCTTCCTTGTGGCTACTCGCAATTCGGTCGAATCCGAGTTGCTAACCTTATCGCCAGCTTTAGAGGCTTTGCTTGCGGCGGCAGACTTCTTGACTGCGCTCGGCTTAGACCCATTGGACTTCTTCGGCGCAGTGGGCTTTTTGGGTGTGGCGGACTTCTTCGGTGCGGTGGGCTTCTTCAGTATAGCAGATTTTTCAAACATGACGGACTTCTTGGATGGTAAGGCTAGTGGGGTTGGAGGCTCTATATCGCTTTCGTCCTCACCGTCTGAGGGTAAATCCGTCTTGGAGATTCTGCTTCTGGTTGTGGGCTTAGTTGTGCTGGTCTTGCTCGATGCGGTGGACTTCTTTGATGCAATGGACTTTGATGCGGTGGACTTCTTTGGCGCAACCGACTTCTTTGGCGCGACGGACTTCTTCGGTGCAGACTTGGTCGACGAGGTGGACTTCTTCGATGGAGCAGACTTCTTCAATGCAATGGAGGGCTTCTTGCGTGGGGCTTTCTCGGTATCAACTTCGGCCGCGGAGGCCTTTCTCTTGGGGGGCATGATGTGGTCGTTTGGTGTTGTATTTTCTTATATATATGCTGGTACGGCGATTACAGCTTTACAAATATGTCGTGATTGTCGATGTGGCTTGAAGATGGGAGTAAGGCCTGCGAGAGGTAGATAAGGTGGGCGATGGGAGGTGGCAGCCAAACCCTGGCGAGTCATCGTCTGCCATGGGATAGGTGATGCATTCGCCCGGGCTGGCCTGAGGTGATATTTGGGAATCACACGGTCGACTTTGGACCTGTGAAACGTGCTAGCTAGTGGCATCAATGGTTGACAGGCTGAAACAGACAAAAGGCCTCCCCTCGGGTATTGATATATTGCTAGATCCCGAGAAATGGTTTCATACGAACGAAACGGTGTGGCTGCGTCTACGAACAAAGCGCTGGATGTTCAGCAACAGCAGACGTCGACTTGTACCGAGCGCTAGAGCGACAACAGCTTCTGAGAAGTGGGTGCGGCCAGGCAGTTCCATGGAAATCTAAAGGCCTGTATTTCTGTGCCAGCCCTCAGAAGGGCCTTCGGGTTTTCTAACTAGTCCAGTCGGTACGATAAACTTGATCGACTCATGAGCTCAATTCAATTGACGCTTTGCACTATTGCTTCCTGATACTTTGATACTGCTGCAAATTATGCAACAGTGGCAACGCATTTCTATTTACTCGGAAAGACCAATAGCCAAAGTCACGCACTCGTATAAAGCGTTCGCATCGCCTTTCCAGGCCACAATCGTCATCAATATAATACAGGTTTAGCTACAGTCGATATTTATGTCCCTACCAGAATCCGACCAACAAGTCATCAACCCTCTTGCCCATGTAATCTTGAATGATGACACCTGGATGAAAGTCGTTGTACCAGGCATAGGTTGGATCGCTGCCGAAAAGCGCAATGTTGGGGTTCATCCCGAACAAGGACGGGTGGTCTAGGACGTAGTTGTAGTCGGCATATGAGTCGTAGAACCAAAATGTGGTCTACAGCACGTTAGCGCCACAGCACCAGATTAGTCACAAGTGCGCACAAGGTAGCAAACTCGAGGACGAGCGGGGCGGGTGAAAAGAGTATACGCACGCCAGAATGGGTGGCCTGGAAGTTGGTAATGTATGTCTGCAGCTTGGTGCTCCATAGCGCCAGCGCTGCTTTAAGCGCGTCTCTCGAAGCCTGAGAGTCCGCCAGCATCATCGGCGAACGCTCGATCGCTGGGATATTTGAGATGAGAAATTTGCGTCCTCCAACATCATACATCTTTGCGACGAGCGCAAACTCAGCGGTGAGCAGCGTGTCAATAAAGGTCAGCCAGTTGGGCCTCCACCAGGAATTTGCAATGTCGTTAATCCCGATGAAGACTGAGAAGAGAGTGTTCGAAGCTGTCCAGCTAGGGTTGCCGCTAGCGTAAGTGCTGAGGAACTGGTTGGTCTGGTCGGTTAGTGAGAGGACAGTGCTGGTATACGGCGTAACGAGAGCGGCGTCAATAGTGGCACCGCCGTATGCAAAATTGTAGGTCAAGGTGAGGGAGCGGTTGTATTTGGTGGTGGCGACACCGATCCAGTTGGGGCCGCCAGCGCTGGTCCAACCGGGATATGGCGGGTTACCCATCGGGTTGCCAGTGGATGGTTGGATGCCATTGGGGTTGAAACCGGTTTGTGTGTAGGAGTCGCCGCTGTATTTAGGAGGGGTTAGGATGTTAAACTCCGTCTGCATCTTGGGTGGTATCGACTTACAAGCTGAACCAGTATTTGATGCCTGGAGTGGGGGTAGCAGTACGGGATGAAGATGCGGTTGTCGACTTGCTAGAAGTAGTTGTAGTTCTTGTGGTGGTCGTGGTAGAAGTCCGGCTGGGAGAAGTCGGGGAAGTTTGGGTCGTTGTCCGGCTGCTAGTTGTACTCGTCCGGGACGTGGTGGAGAGTGTAGTGCTGGACCGGGCGCTCGTTGTCGTCGATTTTACGGTCGTGGTTGTAGTCGTAGATGTCCCCAATTGATTCGATGGGATACATTGCCAATAATACTACGCATACAGCAACGATGTATAATTAGCGCCACAAGATACGTCTTTCAAGGCCCAGAATATTCCACCGAGCAGAGGCTTGTTCCTTACATCGTTGAGGTACTTGCAGCCATACCCGGAGACACAGGTGGTTGGTCCAGTATATCCGATACCGCCGCACTGTCCCCAAGCCCCGCTCTGGGCATCAACAGCGCCAATTCCCAGTCCGAGGACAAGAATTGAGATGAAAATGTCGCTCTTCATTGTATTTCCAAATGCCAATCGACCCGCAATATGAAATTATAGCTCTTTAAGACCGCGCCCTGCAGTGATATTATTATCTGGCTCCCTAGACTACAGAACGCCGTTGGACTTGGACCATACTTTTATATCCAACGGCATATCGAGTACACACGCGTTTCAGGCGCTGCTCGCTTCCGGATCGACTGCAATCCGACACCCGCTCGTCTCGTCAGGTCGAGCCATGGGAGTTTATCACATACCCCGGCGCGAGTTGGTGCCGCGCGGAGACAGTGCCTCCGCGACGGACGCTGGGATCCAATTAACGGCTATTACATCATTGAGCACATTAATCATGGGATTGGAGTGTTCGGAAAGTCGAGCGACCTAACTAGCTTAAAAAATATGACATCCAGTTGATCTCGCGCGCAAATATACGGGATAGACTTTGTTGTGGCGGTCCGCGAAACCCGAAATTTAAACTTGGCTTCGTTGGTCAGTCCGTGGGTTCAATAACGAGCAGGGGGACGGTGTCGGCTCCATGAACCGTCGGTTGCCCCTGGAGCTAACGAATGGAACACAAAAGCTTAATTTACGGAGGCCTGTTCCACTCAGACATCCTATCACCCTTGAAAAATAGTGGTATGGTGTCGTATCGCGGTACGTCTATTGCTAAATTGACAATTACAATGTCGGCATGTCATGTCGGCCATGCATACAACTGAGGACGTACATGTGTAGACTAGTGTGGTATAGAAGTGCCACTCCCAAGCGAACATCTCAAACACAATCAATCGCCCGTAAGTAAGTATCGACAGCTACCATAAGGCGACCCTTGGCTAGAAGATTGACTAACGGAGACCCGAAAGTTGAAGTCAAAACGCATTGGTGGTAGCACAAGCCCACTTCCGTTTTGGGCGCCGAGTTCACCGCGTGGTATTTTGGGGACAACGCAGGGATATCCCATTACTTGTGCCCAAGTCGACGGCTTTCCGGTTTATAGTAAAGTAGGCTCTCACAGCTATAACTTTACACGGGTGTATAAATTATAAAGCCCGTACGAGCCGCACTTAGAAGTTATAAGATGGTAGCATTATTCCCCGCCACTAACACTATATCTTACAAAATTGCGTTCTAAAAAAAAAACACCACTCCACCCCATCAACCCTGTTCGAGGCCCCGCTGCTGCCCGTGCCCATCGCATCGCTCATCCCAAGCGTGGGATCGATGACTCACGGTTTCCATGAATGAATGCATGCGGCTCAGCGGGGACGGAAGAGCTCAACCGGCAGGGGTATCCACACCTCCCCTCAACCTCCTCATCGAGACGACTTGCCGTGGCAAGTCAGCCCCGATCGCTCGCCAGCTGCTGGAAGGACAGCTTGTTGTCGCTTTTATGGGTTTAGCGTGCCCTCATGCTGCAAAGGTCTCCACATATCTCATCATGTCCCGGGGTTCCGGGCCCACGGCTTTTGCCACGGGTATGTTCACATATATGACGATGGAAATGTGCAGCGTCCTCACACTCTCATGCATTTCGAACACAACTAAAGAAGTTCTTCGGGTGGACACGGGTGTTATAAATGCGCATGTGTCCACCTAGGAGAAAGGGGCAAAATATATGAAATAAAGGATATGAGAAGCCTATGGATAGGGCTGGAATTCTCTTTTTTTTGTTTCGGGTTTTTTCTTGTGCTCAAACTTCACGGGAGGGAGCGCTTCGTACAAAGGAAAAAGGTCAATGGGAACGAGTGACGTCTCCGTTGGTTCATTATGCGAGATCCCATGGGGAAATCCCGGTGGCAAATAGAAGGGCATTACAAGAATAATAGCAACCCAATATGAAATGAACCTAGAAACCCTTTATGTTCCCGAGCTGAAACGCAGACCCAAAATGCAAACGTGGGAGTGTGAAAGAAATGTAAAATCAGAGAGTATTCGAGAAAGACTGTTTGAGGGAAACAAACGCCATTTACCTGCACTTATCAAGACGATAGTGCACAAAACCGGGAGAGAAGCGAAAAAAGATGTGGCTGTTTTTGGCCGAGGACAGAGAGTGATCCTACATTGATTTTCTGTTTTCGAGAAATCATAAGTGCTAGATAAGAAGTACTGTGGAGTTAGTCGTTAGTAGACCTCGCGGTAGAGTGGATCCCATATTGCTCCGCAACATGAAAGGAATAGAAGTGATAACAGGATTGCTTATAGCAGAGTAAACCATCCCAAGAGCGTATACAAAGGTTTCAGAGGAATTAAAGTATGTAAAAGAATATAAAAGTTGTAAGGCTTCGAGTTTGATGATCAAAGAACTTGAGGAAAGGCAGGTATGAGTGCGGAGAGAGTAAACTTAGCTTTGAGAGGCAGAAATCGCAAGACGCGGAAACATTTCGGAACCCAGGATCGTTACGAACTTCAGACGGCGTAAATGGGGACGAAACAAACAAGCTGATAACCGGAATTTGCAAAAGGTTGCTTTTGAGGCGCGCAGAGAGCGGTGACAAATCGACAACAGGCACAATTAGAAAATCTTCGCCTTTGGTCCATTTCTGCCAAACATCTTTCAGTAAAAGGTCCAGCAGCTTCGAACAAGCAAGAAAAATCTAACTTGGATTTCCAAACGGAACAGGGGAAGCCTAAAGACACAAACTTGCGCGGATATAAACAGCAGAGATCGGGTGCAAAAAGAAACAAGGGAAGAAACAGTCAAAGGATATCACTTGTCGCTGAGTGTCAAAAAAGGCAAGAAGGAGCAATCTGATGACGGGAAAGGGATTTGCTGAAGAGACTATGAGGAACATCAAAAATAGCCATCGTAACGCTCGTCGGCAGCACTGAACGAGTAAGCTGGTCCTTTGGAGTAGCCAGCATTGGCATTATGGTCGACTGAACCGTATGGGTCAGCGCGAGCATGCTTCTTGATCTCACGTTCACGCGTTTTTTGACGCGCCTGTCTCTTGAGAGTCTCCAATCGGTATTGCTCTTCCCAAGTCTGCTCTTCTCTCCTTTGACGGGACGATGTCCGGCTTTGTTTCTCCACTTTTGCTTCCTTGTAGGCGTGTTCTGTAGGTATCGAGGACGTCGAAGAGATGCTCTTTGACGATCCACGACGCGAACGCATTGAATCCACGTCCATGATCTCGGGAGCGGCTGGGGCTTGTCGGCTATCGCTCGTGGGGTTTCGAGGCTCAAACGATCGCTTCCGGCGGAGCTGTCGGGACGATGATGATGCAGCTGCCAGCGGTGGTTGCTGGGCAGGCCCTTGGTACGTCCACCATGCTTCCTCTGGCTTCTCAGTGAACGACCATCCGGTGCTCATGATTTGAGGAACGGGAGGGTAGTTGGCGATTTGAGTGACCGACGAGTCCTGTGTTGGGACAGGAGGAGGGGGAGCTTGTCCAAAAGTAAGGTTTGGGAAGGAGGATGTTGATGTCGAATCATCAAAGCTGTATGTCATTTTCGGTTCAGCAGTCGTTGTAGACGGCGACTGGGCGTATTTAGTCCTCTCCCGTTTGGTTGGCCGCGGCAGGGGAGCCTGCGGGGGTGCGTTTACCGGTGGCCCGTATGAATGGCTAACAGTAATACCGAGCCCTGCCCCGCCGCTCTCTCGGATCCTGTTAGCGGTGGCCTCGCGCTCGTACTCATAGGAATCATCCTGCGTTTCCTTTCTCTTTGTCCCTTTCTTCAGTTCGAGGACCGGTTCGGGCCTCTTCTCGGGCCTCTTCTCGGGCTTTCTCTCTATTTGCTTCTCCACTTGCACATCTACCACCTTGTCAACTCTCTTCTCAACGTGCTTTTCAATTCTTTTTTCAACTCTCTTTTCAACCCTCTTGTCGACTCTTTTCTCAACTCTCTTCTCCACTCTCCTCTCTTCATTTTTATGGGTGACGGTGAGGCCAGAACTGGAGCTAGACGTTATGATTTCCTTGACCTGTCTGTACTCGATGACCACTGTCTCCGGATGGAAGCGAACAGACTTCTTCTGCTGCCTAGGGGCGGGCGTAGGCGTGGAGTAGCATGGGCTACCTCCCGAATAGTACGGGGTTGAAGGGGTCACCGTGCCCGCTGGCGTGCTAGCCAACAGCGAGTCCGCCGGGGACGAACAGTCAGAGGGTGATGATGCGGATAGACATGATTTCAGTTTCCGGGGGGTTACTGGAGGCATATATGTATCTATTGTCCAAGTAGCATGTAAGTCGCCATGGCCAAGGCATCAGACAGGGCGCGCAAGGCGCTGATGTTGTTGTTGTTCGGTGTCACTCACCGGATATGTGGACGGGGCGGGGTGGTTTTGGAGGGGGTGGTGAACTTGAATCCTTTTCCGACTCGACGCGCGCGCAGCTCTCCTATCAAAAGAGTGTGGATGCTCTGAACAAGTTCAGAAGCAGTTGGAGATGCAAAACTCAAAGGCGGGTTAGGACGCCAGTGTGAACAACAGACAACGAGAAATAAAAGAGATCAACGCAGCAGCCTCTCGACTGTGTGAAGAGGAAGAAGCGAAGTTGTCACGATACCAAAGCTCACCACCATCGGGAATCGGAATTGCCAGAAGAATCCGATTTTCCAACCGTGCGAAAAAGCGCTCTGGAGAGTGAGGCAACCAGCTTCCACTCCTCGCCACCGAGAGGTACCCTTTATATATTGAAAGGGAGGGAAAGGGAAGGAATTTAGTGCGTTGGCTGGAGAGAAACAGCTTGAGGAAAGGAAAAGAGAAGGAGAGGTTTCGACCGACCACAAGTCCCTAAATACGGCCAAGCGTCGTCCTTCCGGCAGGTACAGTACATCAAGACTCACGCCCGTTTTCCCTGTCAAACATTCCATCGACGGCCATCCGGCCATGCAGGCCCCTTCCCACGGACCAGGATACGGCCTCTCAGCGACTTCAATCACCTTTCCGCTTCGGGAAACCTAATGACAGATGCCTCGCCGCCGAACGATTGGAGCCCTCTCGAAACCCCACCGACGGGCAACTGGTCACCCGAAAGCAAATCACAGCCCGCAGGAGGCATGCGAACGCAGAATGCAAGCAGCGGCGGATGGAAACTGCTAGCAGCCTGTCCCGGGCAGAAACCGCCTCTGCACTGGGGCTGCACCTGCAGCTCGACAGGTTGAGGCGCCACTTTCGATTCGCATCATGCCTCGTACTGGTACAACGGACACCGTCGCATCAACTCGATGGATGGTGCCCCCAGCTCCCACACCATTTCGCCGTTTCGCCTTTCAGCGGTTTGCTCTCGCCCGAGCAACCAAGCAGGGCGTCCTCCAAATCCTGCGGGACGGAGCATTTCGTCCCCCCCCCTCGTCGCGCAAGGGGGAGGGGGAACTGGAAAGTGCGCGTCCGTCATAGCAGAATCGCCGATGGACGGAACGCGAAAGCACCTGACGACCGGGGTATTCTCATTGCTAACTGGGCTTGCAATTGCCCAGACACGGGTGGAAGTCCATGCAGGCGAAGGTGGATCCTCATCATCATCAACCTGGTTCTGGATCGAATCTCCGTCCGAGAATGTCTCGAGCTTCAGAGTTGGATGTGGGACGGCAGGTGGATTGACCACAATTGCAAGCCTTAGGTTGGGCCGGAAGGCAAATGTCCCCATTGGACATGGAAACAAGCCTTCAGACTTCAATTTACCTTACTCGACAAAGCGAACCAACAATGTCGCGGCCAGGGCCAGGCTTCTGTGTCCAACGTCTGGCTTACGAGACAAGGATCGAGCACAATCAAACCCAGGCACGCCAAGCCGATGGAGGGGCTAGCGTGGTCACATGAACCCGTGTCTGGAAACCGCGATCGAGCGCGTCTCCTTTTCCATTCTCGTGGCGTCTTCCAGGCTGCAACATTGATGAGAAATGCGAAGGCGGAAATTGGGGTGCATGGTCTCATACTCCCTCATTTCTTTGCCCCTTTCTCCTTAGCCCCCTCACACGATGCATGATGCAAACCCTGCTTCTGCGTCGACCCGAGTATGACCTGCAAATTTCCGGACAGAATGTTGCCTTTTTGCCTCTCCGGAAGATATCTCTGTCATCTGTGAACTCATGGTGGGGCATAGTCTGTATGCCTGAGCGCAATGTCGAATAATGTCGGCCTCGCATTCCTAGCCAAGGCCCGGAATCAAGGACACCCTCCGTTGTGCGAGTAGCCGGCTTAGCCGTACGAGTCGAACTCATTGAGATATTCAAACAGGCAGTGTGATTGCGGCGGCGTGTAAATGGATGTTGGGCAACCATCCAGAATATCTCTGAAGCTATGAGTCAAAAAATATGGATCTACGATAGTTAGTAATCACCTGCATGCAAATGTTGTCCCCTAAAAAAAATCCAAAAAAGTATCATAAAGAGCAAAAGATAAATCTACAGCAGGTAATATTCGCGCCTGGTCACCCACGGCACTACTAGCTACCCGATACGAGGCTTGTGTAAGGCAGAGCGGACGGGATACCCAATGTTCCTCGTTCTATGGCCGTAGATGTCAGGTAAGTGTTGACCGCGCTATAAGTTTGGAAAATTAGCCGAGCCAACATATAATCAACACGGAAACAGCCACAAACCCAAGAAATCCGCAACTATAAACCGCAGGCGAGCTAAACATGGGCCTGAAAACCAAAGATTTACTATAACAACAGAATTATGTCGTCGTGTCCCTCGCATTGAGAAGGATAGATCGCCTAAGTCATAAGAACTTAAATAGTTAAGGGGCAACAGGACAAGAAGGCTATAGGCGAGCCAGTGTCCCGGATCAGACGGTGCACAGGACGATTAATGCAACAACTAAACTAAAAATGATATTACTTGTAAGACTAACTTTTGACGAGCCTTCTTAATGCAGGGTTGAACCGGGTGAGCATCATCGGGTTGATAAAGCGTGCCATCTCATCCCTAGACAGAATCATGGGTGGTTGTGGGCTGAAAAAGAGCCTGTTCAACTCTTCTACTCGAGAACGGTTAGGGATATGTAGTCCCCTTCCCTTGTCCAGATGCCGTTGGCTTGTAGCGGGAGCAGCGTGCCCAGACGTTCGACCAGATATAGTGTGAATTGTGCTGTTACTTTTCCCCAGTGTATGGTTTTGTTCGTGAGAGAAATGATTCCCGCCAGGATTAAGCGTATCTGCCCGATCCGTAGTCTTTTCGAGGCTTTGCTTCAGGGTCCCCGGGTTAATACCGACCTCCTGGGATTCGGCTGACGTAGGGTCTTTGGTCCCTTTGTGGCTGATCTCCCTGTCAAGTAGTGTGCTGCCCTCGGACTCCACTGGGGTGGGCAGGTGAGCTGAATTCGTGTTAGAAGGAACTGGGAGACATGTGGGATGGGATCAATTGAGGACGTTAACAGTGCAGGCTTACTCTCGGTAGGTGCCGGTAGTATTTCTTCAGCTATTCCCCCCTGTGAGCCTTTGCACGAGGGGGTCACCCGCGGTACATCGTCCTGATTGATGTCCGTCTCGCTAGCTACCCGCTTGAAAGGTCTTTTGCGACGACCAGGATACCCCTCAGCGCCAGCAGATGAACCCCGCTTCTTTGGCCAGTTTTGTGCTGCAGACAGCTTGTCTCTCAATTCGGCTTGTAAACCAGGGGTATCAAAGGACGGCCTGGTCAGGTCCACAGTCTCAGACGATACGCTGGCGCACCGGCTCAAATTGACTGACGACTTTGGTGTCGATATGACACTTAGCGAAGATGAGCTTGCCGGGCTTGCGGGTCCACCCAGCAGGCCTGCGGCGTCTACGGTGTTGCCACGAGTCGGGAATAGCGATGTTCGGTTTACTGGCGTATCGGAAAGCTCCTTGCTGACGATTGATTCCTGGGGATTTGGCGATTGATGGACGGCCCGCTGTGTTTCCTCCTCCAAGCGTTCCAATTCCTGCGCCCGTTGGTAGTAAACTCTCCCGATCGCTTTTTCGTCCTTGTCCATCAGGCTGGCAATCAAGAAAAAGCCCATGTCCTCCTCGTCCTTCAACCTCACAATCTCGCTGATTTCATGTGTGGTGAATGTCGTCTGGTCCTTCACGTCAACTCCCTGCTTGGCGAGGCGTCGAAGTTTCTCCCTGGGCGGAAATTGTCCACAGGCGGCGGCAGAGGATTCTGGGTTAGAAATAGCCCTGGTCATATTGGAGGGCGGCTGTCGATGTTGGTGAACTTGGGTCGCCAGGGTGGGGTCTGTGGGCCGGGACCAGTCGTGGAGAAGGAACAGGCGCCGTTTATGGGGCCGCGGCCTGGCTTCGGCATCGAGGAAGAAGTCCTCCTTATTGCGGATTCGCAGCATCGCATGTTACTACGCAGCACTATCCCTAAACATCGGTATTCCAGCAGGCCTCATATCCTACACTACCAAACAGCAGACATGCAGATTTATATATCGGACGGCGCTCTAGATGTCGGGTTCTGATGCCACGGAACAAAGCGTCGGCAGCAGCGCGGCCTTTGACTCCAACAAAGAACAACCACCTGCAGCCGTTTCGGTTGCCCGCAGGCATACCAGCTCCCAGCACCATCTACTGCCAGCAAGGCTTGATGATACCGACACTCTGTGTATCAAGATACCATACCGACTCTATTTGTTGAAGCCATCGACGGTGTTGCAGAATGCGCGTTGCATTGTCGACTGCCCAAAGCGGCAATCGTCGGCCCGTGGGATGATTAAGCTTCATCACGAGCAGCTTTCTCGAAGCCCTTTCATGCATGCTGATATCAATACACAGACACGCTACTGCCTCTTGCAGAAGGTCCGCTGTTCGCATCCAACCAGGCATCAGGAAGTCGTCTGCGCTCCACCGGTTCGTTCTCGTGCCCCTCCGAAGACCCCTCTCATCTCCGTGCTAACCTACGGACGTATATATATCTGCGCAGAACAGCGCCCCGCCAACTTGCCCCACCATCTACAAAGGCACCGATAAGAAGACCACAACCACCACCAGGAGCATACCCACACCGTCGCGTCTTCAGCTCCATCATGTCGCCGGAGCTCTACCCAACCGCCGTTTCGGAGTACATCTCCAAAAACAAGTACCCCGCCAAAGCCCATGCACGTGCCGTCGCAAAGTACCTCTCCCTCACCACCGGCCTCATCTACCTGGAGTCCCAGAAGTCCCGCCTGGAAGAAGATAAGGACCAGGAGGCGCCCTTCCACCAGCGCCGCTACTTCTTCTACTTGTCCGGCTGCGCCCTGCCGAACTGCTACTTAACTTACGATGTCGCCAAGGACCATCTGACGCTATACATCCCACCTATCGACCCAGAGGAGGTCATGTGGAGCGGCATGCCGCTCGATGTTGTTGGCGCTACAGCCAAATTTGACATTGACCAGGCCAAGTACTCCGACCAGCTGGCGGCGGACCTCGTCGGTGAGGTGCTAGCGATCCCGGAGCAGGTATCGGCGCACATTGCGACGTCGACAGCTGTCACAGCCTCCGGGAATCTGAAGGAAGCCATCGACGAGTGCAGAGTGTACAAGGACGACTACGAGGTCGCATTGATCAAGCATGCGAATGAGATCAGTGGCATCGCGCACGTAGCGCTGATGAAGGCCGTCAAGTCCTGCAAGCACGAGTACGAGCTGGAAGCACTGTGTACGCTTATTCTCCCCGTGCACCCACCAACCAGATAGAACCCCCCTCGCTGATAATCAACCTTCACAAGTCCTCGAAAACTGCATCAAACGCGGCGCCAGAAGGCAGGCCTACGAGAGCATCATTGCCGCCGGCAAGAACGCCGCAACCCTGCACTACATCCATAACAACCAGCCGCTCGAGGGCAAGCTGAACATCCTCATCGATGGCGGCTGCGAGTTTAACACCTATGCCTCGGTGAGCACACACCAGCTCAACCATACCCTAGTTAACCCACACTAACCACCCTCCTTCCACTCCAGGACATCACCCGCGTCTTCCCACTATCCGGGAAATTCACAAAGGAGTCCCGAGAAATTTACTCGCTAGTGCTCAAGATGCAGAAAGAATCCATGGCAATGATCAAGCCCGGAGTTCTCTGGGACACCATCCATGAAACCACGCACAAGATCCTCATCCAGGGTCTGCTCGACCTCGGCATCTTCCGCAACGGCACTGTTGACGAAATCCTCGCCAACCGCACCAGCTGCGCCTTCCTCCCACACGGCTTGGGCCACCACATGGGCATGGACACGCACGATACCGGCGGCCACCCGAACTACGCGGACCCTGACCCGATGTACAAGTACCTGCGCGTGCGCATCCCGCTCAAGGAGCGCGCGGTGATTACTGCGGAGCCTGGCTGTTATTTCTGCGAATTCATCATCCAGCCGTACTTGGATGACCCGAAGCACAGCAAATATATCGACAAGGAGGTGCTGGATCGGTACTGGGCGGTGGGCGGCGTTCGTATTGAGGACGACCTGCTGGTTACCAGCGATGGCTATGAGAATCTGACGAATGTGATCAAGGAGCTGGATGAGGTCGAGAATATGGTTAACTCGTGAAAGGGGGTATTTGGCGGGGAGGGAGTCGGACGACCCTCCTTATGGCTATTGGCTTTCAATATCTTTTATTAATTTTACTTGTAGATGGTGCAAATCTACCTTTATAAATTTTTTACCTGGATTATATGATATTGAACACTAATTGGGTAATTGATCTTATATCAAATTTTCGCCTGGGGCTCATCCGGATTTTGATGCACGAATGATATCATGGGAGCCCTCCACTCGCACCCCTGTCAGCGAGAGACGCTGTGCCACCCACAGCGTTACATTCGGGAGCGGCGTCTGCTCGAAGGAAGAAAAAAAACACCCCGGTCAGGCTGAAAGACCTAGGGTCACTAGGTCGTGATGGTTACACTGTCCCCCATGCGCAAGCAAGTCTTCTCGCAGCTCGAGCTCAGCATCCAGTACATCCCAGCCAAGCTCTAGCCGAACCAGCACCAGCACCAGCACTAATACTGCCCTACGCGTATATACTCCGCCCGTGTATGACAGCGGGACGGGATGCGTGCCCACTGCGATCGATTGGGCCCCGCTGTGCCGTATGGTATATATTTGAGTTTTGCGATATCAAAGGGAGGCCCCGGCCGGCAGTTTTGTATTGACTGGTGTAACGGACACGAAGAGGACGCCTGCAGGGGTCCGGCCGGTAGTAGGTAACTTGTGTGTGCATGTGTGTGCACAGGGTATCGATCCTGTGGGGACAAAACAGGCGGGACATCAGCTAGCTACGGGCCGTGTAATACGTGTGGTCTGGTGGGAGCTCCCGTGTGTGTATTTGTGCACATGCATGGCTGGCAACCGGCAGGTGCGTATGCGTGCTGGCTGCGCAATTGGAGTTCTCTGTTATAGCTCTAGCTAGTACTGCCAGTACTAGCAGTTGTGTCCCATGGATATCTTCTGCTGGTGTAACATGAGGCCGGATGCAGGGTACCGGCGTGTGCGTACTACTATGTGATGGGAGAGGGAGAGGGTGCATGTAAATTGGAAGGGGGAATGAGCATCGCTGGTTGGGTAGGCCGTTGGATGCGTACTGAATTCGAAGTGCTCGAGCAGTATACATGTAGTAACCATGGCTTGTATTATAAGCCGATTGACCATAGGGCACGGATCTATATAGTTTTAAAGCAGATTTATTATATTGGCTTCAGTCTGGCAGCCTGGATAGACAAACTCCAAAAGACACACAACGTACGCGTACAGAACCACAGAAGGAGAAAGCAAGTCCGCAGGTATATCATAGATTACAACAGCAGTCGTAAAGGTAAGGTGGCAAAAATAGTGATATCCACTAATCGGCCAACATCGAAACAAAGAAGCAGGAAGGTAAAGACGTCGTAGAATCATATCAAGTCGTATATTTCAGCCAACCAGCAGCCGGGCCAGAGGGCGTATGAAAAAAAGAAAAAGCCGGGCCTCTTTAGTAATAATTGCGTCTGCGACTGCCGCGTCCATCGGTACCATGCTGTCGACGTACACCAGCCGCCTATACGTGCCACCACCAGTTAGCACACCTGTTCATATATATACTTTATCGAGATGTTGGAACTAATTACTAACCTTCAACCCGGGTCGGCGGGTCAAGCTACCACGGATACGCATCATTGCGCCAGCAATCTTGTCTCCTAGGGTCGGTCGCCGCTTGTGATGATGCACTGGCGCTACAGCCGGGGTAGCATATGCAGCGCCATGGTGGCCGTGATGGCCGTGATGGCCGTGGCGGCGTGGAGCGCGCCTGGAGCGGCGGGAGGTGGTGGCGGTAGTGGTAGCGTGGGTATGACGGCGGCTAGTGCGGCCGGTGAGACGGTCGAGAAGGGAGGGCTTGGGGCGGGCGGGGGGCACAGCGGTGGG
>KI966441.1:22435-54929 GCA_000525045.1 Drechslerella stenobrocha 248 | reverse complement strand
GTAGCGGGCCATTGTTTAGGTTGTGGTAGGTGGTAGTGTGTATTTATATTGTATCTTATTGAAGTTGGATAGGCAGTAGTAGGTAGTCGGTCGATATAGGCTAGCTGTGTAGGATGGTATAATATATATATCGAGATGGGTTTGACTGTTGATTGAAGATCGATGGAAATGGGATATCAAAGCTGTGACTTGTAGAACATTTGTTTATTGATCCGTCGACGCAAACCGGGCTCTATATATACCCATCAGCACCCCCAAATATCCTCACAAGACGCCGCCAATTGCAACAGTCATCTCCATCCACGAATCAACAGATGACGAAAATCCTGCGTCGAGTCGAATCGAGTCGCCTCACTGACCTCCCACCCTGTCGCATCATATCAATCAAGGGTCAACTGGACGCCCTGCAGCCAGACAGATGGATCCACGATACAATCCAAGTTCGAGTGCGATCCACTTCCCTCCAATCGATGGATCGCTTACTCCCCACCACCACCCCCAGTTGCAGTCGGATCCGAGCCCTGCACGCCAGATGTCGTCTGCGATGATGCGCATGCATGGCATCGCACCGCGCAGAATCAAACCGCATCAGCCCCATCAGATACCAGCTGCACGCCAGGAAATTCAAAATCTGCGCGGGACCCTGCGATATGATTGGCGTATGACATAATCCAGCTAGGGACGGTCGATCGAACAAGCTTCTGGAGCCGTTGAAGGCTCTCATCCTGATGCTTAGCTATGACGTTGTGCGCTTGGTATACGTACGTAGATTAGCTTTGCCCCCAATCATGTCACCGGCGTTGTTGTTGTTGTCTGTTGTCGTTGTTGCAAGGCCACCAAAACTTGCGTTGGGCGTTTGACACGGTGATGTCATCAATCCTAACCGTCTTCTGCAGGATAGACGACACGCTGACGACGAGACAGCAGGCAGGCAGGCACTGCCACCCAGCCTCTCTCCGACACTGCGATCGATAGAGTTCGTGGCCGTGCGCCGACCACAAGGGACCATTCTCGGCGCGCGCACGGAAGTACGAATTAACTCCGGTCTACAGAGGCAATCCTCGATACCCCTCGCGTTGGAACGGGTCATTGCGCACACATACGTCGAACGAGTGAGTGCGCATTGCGAAACAGGGGGGCGCGGGATCGAAAACAACATCTCGACCACCCGAGTCCTGCCTCAAGCTCAAGCTAGCTATCTACGAAATAGCTACAGCTTAAGAAGGATAAGCTGCTGGGCGAAGGGAACTCGGCAACGCTCCGGCCGAGGTGCTCTCCGCTGTCCCTTCGAGCCGGGGACTGAACCTCAGACCTCTTGCGAGGCTGTCCCGAAACAGTTAATATCACGGCTGCTATCACAGCATCCCCGAGCGAGGCTACTGCTGCAACGGGCTACACAGCTTCTAATTTATTCCCACAAGCGGTTAGTTTCGAGCGGCCTGCGTCCGCCAGAGCTCCAGCAGCGATGGAAGCCGAAGACCTCGCGTCCATGAGAAGCCAATCACCATCAGTCCGTTACCATCCCATTGAGTAATTGCTTGCTCTGCTCCGCGATGCTATGCTATGCTATTCTACCCACTGCATGCAGCCAAGCATGCTCCCCACAATCTCAACCGTCGACCGACCATCTAGTCCATCCAAGAATCGTCGCTCGGACCAGGCCAGGCACATGCAAAAAAAAAAAACCATATTGTCAAACGTGGAAACAAAGAAAACTAAGTCTACAAAAGTCAAGACCCCTGGTTATACCGACGTGTCCCGCCTGATACCAAGCACAAAGAAAGCCATAACAGCAAAACGTAACACGTGCACGTGTGTGTGTCTGTGTACCTGGTATGAGCGGCATAAATCACACCCGCAGCGAAACCAAAACCAGTAGGTTAGCCTCGGCGACGCTGTCTACGAGCGCAAGTACGCATGCAGACAGGCGCAAACGCATGCGTTCTCCCAGCAAGCTAACCAGCAAGAGAGCGGCATATATGAAGGTGAACACCGCTGCCCGAATAAATCGCATCTGATAAAACTAACCCACATTAGTCCTTCCACCGGTTCAGGAACCTCGCCATATCATCGTCCGGCATTGGCGCTGGTTCAGCTTCATTCACCACCGTTGTCAGCGCATATGTCATCGGCTGTGTGACAGTCGTCGTAACACCCGGAGCCGGCCCCTTCGTCGTGAAGACCGTGTACGCGCTCGTTGGGTTCAACCGCTTCATCTTATTCGCCGTGATCACCGATCCGGGTCTTCCCCAACCAGACAACCAAAAAGAAAAAAAGTCAGTAACCATAACCACACTAGACAGCCCGATGGTAAGGTGGGAGCATATCGTAGCCGCATGTACATACCGCGGTTGCATTGGCGCGTATCTGACGTCTCCGCTCTGCTGGTTATACGGAACGGCGTATTGGCCGCCCTCTGGATCTAGTACCAGCGGCCGCACCGGGTGCTCTGCCTTCGGAGGGGTGGTATCACCCACTGCGTTCGCCTGGATTTGTGGCGGCGTGAACACGCCAACCATACCCGTCATTGCAAAGCGCTGCGAGTAGTTGACCACCGTGCCTTCTGCCGCCGTCCATGTCATGCGTAGGAAACTGTGGTTTGCAAGTAAGCATCAGAGCCTGCTGTGCTACAGAGAGGAAGGGGAGGGTGTGGCCAGTCAGCCAGCTAGATAGACTTACTAGGACGCCCCGTTGCCGGCTATTCCTGGCAAGACATTGACTGATGCTGTCCCTTGCGCTCCGAGGAACGTCTGTCCAGCCACCAGCGTCGTGAGAGGATACTGCGATATGCCACACCAGTCAGAGAGTCGAAGAACTACACATAGCGCGGCTTTATCCCTTAAAGGGCATCGAGTATTTTGAACATACGATATCAGAATTGCTCCCCGTGCATAGGTCCAGCGTGAATGCGTTATTGACCACAAGCTTGGGCTCGTTCCCGTCGTCCTTCCAGGACACGGTGAACGTTCTGCCGCCAGTAAACGACTTGCCCGCCAACGTACTGAACAAGACCTCGGCGTGCACTGCTGCTGGCGCCACCGCTGCGGCTAGCAGCAGCGAGAGGCACGACACCCTCATTCTCTCTGCCCTTCTTTTCTCAGCCGCCGCAATGGAAGACCTAGACTGAAGAGGTTGGCGCCGGCGTCGGTGTCGGCGTCGGCGTCGATGTCGGTGCTGAGCCCACTACTGTGCTATCGGTATAACCCGCGCCAAGCCTAGGTACGTACCTGGATACGTTGGCAGGCGTCTCAGGCAGCAACAGGTGGAAAGGTCGGCGGTATACACGCGACAAGGCCTTGAAGGGCCCAACTGTGATCGATTGAGCGTCAGGGCCGGAAACCCAGGCTCGATGCGCGGGGAGTTTCAATTGGACCGATTGATCGGACGCCCTAGCTGGTTTCCTTCGGATTCCAACCAACCAACCGCCCGCTCAGTCGTTGACTCAGTCGTTCGCTCAGTTGCTGTCCTTCCTTGCTTGAGGAGCCAACATGCATGCCAGCCCAGTCGGAGGGGTCGTCGGAGGTTCCACGGGTTCCACGGGTTCTGGGACTGGATCTCGAGCCCACCCCGCTGTTGGATGTTGATTAGCTGTGCGTAGACGTGCTCGGAAGGCCCGATCGTTGGAGGAAGGAAGAGTGGGTTGGCACCGCAGGGTCGTGGTCGTGGTCGTGGTGGTCGTGGTATACGCGGTGGATCCGGAGCAGGGCAGGTCGGCCGGCCATGCTCTGCTGACACGAGAGAAAGACTTCTGCTTGCGACCCTGTTGGAAGCGCGCAGGGTGTCGTTACATTCGGCCCGTCCTGTTCTCTGTATGACCGCCCCGCCGAAAACACCATCCACCAACCCAGCCTTACCCGAATGGGCCGCCCACGTCAACGTCTGTGCCAACTTCCCAGGAATAGCATGGCACCGCGCAAAGCTGCTTCGGACTTTCCAATGCGCGCGCCGCCGTCGCCTTGTGTCAGTGCCAGCACCGGATTCATGCTGCGCTCCCCCCATCTGTCTGTCCGTCCGTCCGTCCGCATTTGCTGCAGTCGTGCACCGCCAGCACGAGGGCTGTTTGGCAGACCCTCACGCCATAAAGGCAATATGGCATGCTAGTCCTCCGTACGTCGTGCTAATGCCTCCTACCTACCTACACTCAGGTAAATCGCAGGGCTGGCATCGCATGGCATGGCATGACATGGTATGTATGGGCGACCTCCATCATAAAACGCTAGCTGGTACATGTGCGCATCTGCACTGCGCTGGTGGATCCGGACACAGGCACTACCAGGATCGATGGCATGTGAAGGAAGGTTCAAACAAAACAAAACAAACGAGAGAAAAAAAAAAGGCCCAACATCTACGTAGACGTTTCGGAGTGTGATCTGGACGGCCAATCGCACTCGCTGCTTATCCACCTACGGTCTACCCAGCATACACGTTGGAGACCGGCTGGCCTGGGTGAATTGATTGACATGTTGACAGGTAATTGAGCGATATTGCTCCTGCAATCTTGATTTTTCCCGTCCCGCCACGGATGGCATTCAAATCCCTCTTAACTATACATGCGTAGACATCACATGCCATGCCGATAGGCAAACAGCGTTGCAACAGGAAGGGAAAGAAAGAAGACAAAGAAGAAAATAAACCAAAGATCCGACTGTCCCCTCCAACCTCGGATCGGGACTGTTCTGGGCCCTTTCCGTCCTCGGACTGGCTCTTCGAAATAGCGATACACCTGCATAGCGGTGGTTGGATACCGCAGAAAACAAAATGTCGCGCAGAAACAAACAAAAAATTCTTGCAAGGCGGCTGTGAACGCCCGAGAAATGTCCTTCACAGGATGGATGATAAAAAAAAAAAAGTAATATAAAATAAAATAATACAAAAGTGTGCGCTGGATGATGGTGAACCACATGGTCGCTGAGTCAGTTGAAACAGAAAATATAGGTATCTTTCCCTAGAACGCCCCTCCTGCTATTTATCCCAACCAACAAAAATGATACATGTCAAAAGCACAAAAGGCAAGCCGATTTTAAATGGATCTGTACATAGGAAATAGATCGGTGCGGTTTGGGCGCTGGATATTTGTTCCACTTGAACAAAAGGAATCGAAAAAATCGTGAAAAAAAGCGCTGTTCTAATCCGGATGCTGTTCTGTCGGAAGAAGACTCCCATCCGAGGATGCATTCTGCGTGATGAGGCACTAAAAAATTTGATGTTGTTTTTTTGGTTTGAAAAAAGTTCGTCGAAAATGGTAAAAAGATGGGACCCATAATGAAGGGGTATATATGTCCAGATGCTGGGAAATCCAAGAGAAATGCGAATGCGGGACCCGTAGAAAAAATGGGATGGTCGTGTCGTTAGACGACCGCAGGGAAACGCGGTGACATGATTTAAACGTCAATCATGACCTTCCGAGGGGCTGGGCTTTTGCCTCGAACCCTGCTCCGGCTGCGATCGCGGAAGATCAGATCGCCCTCATCATTGATTGCCAATCTTCCGCGCTTCATCAGACCGGCGGTCCCGACCTTGACTTGCATCTCCGCTTGCTTTCTTAGCACCTCGCTCTGCTTCCGGAGCATGGCTTCATTAACCGTCAAGTCGAACCCGGTCAGGAAGCAAAAGCTAATTTCCAACTTGGACAATTCGCTCTCGCTCAGCCCAGCAACTTTGGCAAAAAGCTTTTGTGAGTGCGTGCAGTCTTCAATCGACTTGGCGGCGACCCGGAGCGCTGCGACCAATGCGCGGTGGACGCTCAATGTCGTAATTGGGAGTATATTGTCCTTGACGGCTAGTCGGTGCAGGTATAGGGAGGCCGCAAGGTAAACCGACGTCGACAGCGGGCAGTATCTGTGAATTCGGAAAAGGTAGTCCTCCACACTGATTGGTGGCGCCGTCTTGCTCCAGAACTTTCTGGTTATCGTTGAATATTGCGTCATGTTATCCATAGCCTCGACGCCTTCTCCAATGACCTTGCCTGTGAACGTCTCGGGGCTGCTTAGGGACTGAGTTGGCGGCGAGAAGGGTGTGTCAGAGCCAACTGGCGATATTGCCTTCCTCTTGACCGTAACTCCGTCGATATTATCAACATTGGTTGTGGTGAAGGCAAATCCAGACTCCAACTGTTCAGGAGATGTAGACTGGAATTGAGGCGAGACCACGGGTGAGCGGTGGCCGGGGTAGGGATTGACCCACGAAGGGTTGGAAGCAATGTTCGAAAAAGCCACCGACGGCTTGATTGCGGTTGGCGGCCTGAACTTCGATTCTGGTGTGCATGATACTAAAAACTCCATCGACCTCGCTAGAAGCTGTAGCGCCGTTGGTGGCGGCATTTTGAAGATATCGTAGGTGGTTGTTGGATCCTCGGTAGGATTCGACGTTTGAGAGGCGAAATGTACAGTGGGGCAAGGCCCCGAGGTTTCCATATCGGCTGACGGATGCGGAGCTGGAGGTAGAGCATTGCTTGAGGACGACGAGGCCGAGGAGAAGCTGCTCCTCGAGCTAGCTGATCTTTGCCCTGAGGAAGTAGAGCGGGAGGAAGTTTCGGGTGACGAAGCTGTTGCGGGGGAGTCGGGAGGTGTCAACGAGGCATTTCGGTGGTGAACACTCATCACGCAAGAAGACGCTTTTCCGGGCGTTGTTAGAGGGGCCGCCAAAGAGCCATCCACATGACGGTTGGCAGCGCCGTTGAAAGGGGGTGTCAGAAGAGAAGCCAGCTTGACGGTGTGCTTTAAGAGCACCTGCAAATCGGGCTTGGAGGTAGGTAGATGCGTATATCGTCAGAGCAGCGAGGTGTGAAAGAACGACCTTGCTACGTGGACTGCTGGGGTTGGGTTTGTATCGTGTGCCGAAGTCTGCGACCACTAATTTCAGGGTACGTTAGCTCTTTCATGTCCAGAAACACAGACATCGATTATTTATATGACGAGACGCGGGTGGTAGCGATGTGATGTTGTGTAACGGCTGGAAACGAGAAATGTGATCGGGCTGGGCTGATTGGGACAACATTCTTGTTTGCAGGAGGTGGGAGCATTGGGAACGCAAACCTACAGATTCTTGTAAATCGGGCCGGGCAAGAGGGCTGTAAGGGTGTGATATGTGATAAGAGAGCTTGTGGAATGGTTGCGCAAGACGCAATGTGACAAGGCTTGTTGCGAACACCCAGCCCTGGCGGTAGGTGTATGTGTCGCTTATCGGGTATCTGATACCAAGAGGACGCCTAGGTTGTAGATGGTAGGGTGTTCTGCGGTTGCTGAAGAGGGTATGAGTGCGTGTGCGTGTGCGTGGGTGCGTGGGTGTGTGTCGGTTTCGATGCGAGAATGTCGGAGACTGTCTGGGCACTCAGGTCAGAAACGCTATCGCCAGACAAGAGCGAGATGATTGAGGGCGTGGGTAGGTATTCATATATGTGTGCGGTAGGGCGATGGAGTCTGGGGTAAGATATGAGGATCTGGCGGTAATATAAATGCCAGAGCAAAGTTGGGCTGGGCTGTCTGTCGGACTGCGGCCTGGCTGTCGTCTGCGCGGGCTCCGGATGAAACTCAAAGCGTAGTCTGATCCCTACAGAATAAGACAACCCGGACAATGCACTAAGACCGCAGCACATGGGCAGGAGAGAGAAAAACAAAAGAGAGAAAAAGCCCGCCAGCTAGCTAGCCAGCCAGCCAGCTGCGTGAATGAGCAATAGGCTGGGTGGGTTGACTGAATGGAATGCGTGTGTGGAGCGTTCCTGGCTTGTGATTTTGGGCCACAGCCAGAATGGTCTGAATATCGGCTAGGGGAGCAGAAGAAGAAAACAACCAGCTCCGGCCAAATATACACCCAGGAAAAAGGAAAGGGCAAGGGCGGTATCCAGCGCCGAAATCATCTGCTGAACACCCACCTTTGCTTTTGGGATTAACCTTTCCGATTTGTGTGCTGGCTTGACAGGGCACTCCGCTAATTTTTCTGCTCTTTGCTTTTCTCTGCTTTGGGCGAACTGAGTGCCGCCCGGAAACTAGTGGCTTTTTACTCCCCGCTGTTTCTCGCTGTTCCCCCGAACCGAATATCGATCACAGGAGTGACAGTTTCGTTTTGAGATGATGGGACGATGATGTAGCACTGCAGGATCGCACAGCACCCTTCGTGAGAAAACAACAGAGCTAGCTTCTTTCTTTCGCGGGGCAGGGGCAGCAAGCTAGCGGTCAGGTCGCAAACCCGACTTTTTCCATCTGGCGATGGGCCGCCGGGGTAGGCTTTTGTCGAGCGGCGCAAGCTCGGGTAAAGCGAAAACACGATCGCAGGACGGACCAAAACACGGAGCGAACAAGTTCAGGGCAAAAACAGCGCAGGGTTTGAAGTTTATTAACGCACAGCAAAGAGCGAAACCAGAATCTTACCAATTGATTGCTCACCGGGAACAAGGTGCTGTCGAGCTTCCCCGAAGTTGAGTGGGCGATGTGTTGTCTGGAGGGCTAATTTCCTAAACCGACGGCCTTGCTGCTTCGAGCTTCGAGGCTTCACCGTAACTGGTTCGTCTGTGGAATTTTATTTGCGGGGAGTGGCCGGCGATTGGTGGAAGCTCGATTCCGTTAGACGTAGTATTTAGTTGGAGGCTATTTGTCGACGCTCCTGAAGATCGGGGTAGCAGCAAAGTATAATTTCGACAGGAAACTAGATTCTGCGATTGCCAAATACAGCTCAGAGCGGCCTTTTCGGACTCCGAGTAGCGCTGACAACTAGCACAAATATCAGGTTGCAGCGTATGACGCTTGACGATGGCAGCCGCGGTTGGTGAGTCCGGCCCTGGTCAATTCGATAGCTGGGTTCCCGGCCTGCGCAGCAAGTCGGCGATATTCAACCGAGAGCACGGTTTGGTTTCGACGGCCGCGTCGGTATACCGCCGTGTTCGGGGTGGTGGGGTGAAGATGATGCGGCAGGGTCTATCAAATGCCCCAGGATGGAGTTATAACGTATCGACAGAGGTCCACCTGACAAACTCGGCCAAGTCAGCAAACCTGCAAGAGGTTCTCTAAAGAAGTTCTCCACAGCGGTCTCCGGGGCGGTAGATTTGTTGATATCGTCGATACTGCCAGTAGAGGAAAGGGAATCCGAACCGCTTCCCAACGAACGAGGGGACAACAAATGGCAATAGTTGTATGGTGGAATAAAGTAAAAGAAAATGGAATAAAACAAAAAAGGCACTACAGTAGAAACAAGGGAACTTTAGATACCTTATAGCATCAATGGATCTGGCTGTTTCTATGAGCACGAGGAGTTGTTTCGGAGCAGTCAGGCTAGCTGGGTCTGGCCGAATGGTGGTTCAGGTGATACTTCGATGCCACCCACGCCGATATATAAAAAAAATAATAGAGCAATGCACCCAGACGCCCGTGTACTAGTGCCCAGAGCAGCAGTGAAGCGGGACACCCTCCCCGAACGGTACAAAGGCTGAAGGGGGAGCGTAGGCTGAATCGGCAGACGCTTCTATTGGCCAGGTGGATCGGGTGACTTGACGAGGGCAAAGGGCAGTAGTAGTAGTGGTGGACCGTAGTAGCTGTCGGCTGCTGAACCAGGTTAGGAGAGATATAACTTTGGGCAGTGGCGAGGGAACCTGATGGAGAGGAAGCGGGAGGGACTGGAAGCCGGAGTTGCGAAGGGGTTGAATTATAATATATCGAGGAGGCGGACCGAGACCAAGCACTGCGTTGGCGTTGGAGGAGTGGCCCACGGCCAGGGGAGCTTTGCGGCCTCCCCTCTCCGAATTCTCCTCTTCAGTCCATCAACCTCTTCCCCACCAGGCTGCTGCTGCTCGGCATGCGCATCTTGGGTAACCCCACGAGGCTTCCTCTGTCGACTTTGAGCTCCATCTCCCGTTCGCCCAGCTTGACCTGCAGTGCTGCATTGACTCCGATCTCGAAGGCTAACAGCTCTGTGTACAGATGTACCGCACCGTACCGCACCGTACATATTACATCCATCCTCATGGCACTCGATGACCTGGCCGCCTTCTGCCCGCTATCCGCCGCTCATGCACCCCTTCGCCTGCGCTGGCAAACACCACTGCGCTGGGCGCTGCGGGACAGCTGGGAGTGGACCCTGAGCGAAACTTGGGTCGAATCGAATCGAGTCCGGTCTCCAAGATGAGCCCTTCAGCCTGGCCTAGAATCCCTGACGAAGCCCTTTCCCCTTTCGTAACACTGCTGCTAAGGACAAGATGCCCTGCAAATGAACAGCAGAGGAGACGATGGCCTGCAGCGTCACAAGCAGCGGCGTTCATTTCGCACCGCTGTTACTGCCGGCTGCCGTACCCAATTAATCATTCTCTCTCCTTTCACTACCCTCTCAAACGCATGACTTTCCGAGCGAGGCGGGAAGGGGCATACATCCAGACCAGATCGCATTTCCTTTTTCTTTTTGTGCTCCCAAGCAGCTCGTTCCGAACTTGTTACTCACCCGCAATCTTTCCGCGACGGGGTACAAGCTTGGGTTTGCAAACGCGCCTCATTTCGAAACACGCAATATGAAGGGCCGCCAGCTCAGAGCAAAATGTCCCCTGTCCAAGGCGGCGTGCATGGCCTGCGTATACGAATTATGTCGTAAGTTGCTGTAGAATTTTGCGCGTATTTTCCGGCTGCTATTTTGGAAGCTGAGGCGCATAGCTAACTCCCACCCAATATGCTGCATCGAAAACAGCTCTGCTCCATCTTTGGGAACAACTGAGAGAGAGGGAGGGAGAGAGATGATCCTCCTCGTCCCCTCCTTGGCCACCCTCTCGCTGGGTATGTGAACAGACAAAACCCACTTTCTCGCAGAAAAGGTTGAGCGAGTGAGCGACAGTCCCACCCGGAACAGCTCCCGCCGAAGTGAAGCTGCAGCTACGGGGTCCTTCCAAGCAGACCGTAACCCGGCACTCTCCAAATCGTAGCAGGAGAGTCTCCAGGTATTGCTATCAAATACGGACGTTTCAATTGGCGTTACTCATCAGCGGCCAGTCCGATCGAAGGCTCAGGCCAAAAGGCACCACTCAGGGCCCGTATCTCTCCACGTCAGAGTCTAGCATTCCCTGACTGACCCGAATGCAACGGACGGGACGCTCGTATCGTAACCAGTGAATACATGTGTAGTACCTTTTTCATACATTCTCTCGCGCGGATACAGAAACAGAACAGAGAGGAGAGCAAAAAAGTAAATCTCGGCCAACTCAGCACCTCACCACTTTGCCGCTGCGCAACCATTCGCCAGGAATTGGAACGTGACAGCTCGAAGCGGCGCGGGCCAATCCATTCCCTCCTTCTCGTAGCTGCAGCCGACGACTGGAATGGCCCGAGCTCATGATCCCTTCTCTCACAAGCAGGAGCCATATGCACAAGCGCGACGGCTCCAAGGTCGTGTCAGTTGTCAGACACTTTTTGAGTCGCAAAGGCGTCGACTCTGGACGGACAGTTGGTGCCAAGGCGTTGGCCTAAACTCCGCCGTGATGTCTGGAAGGAGAGCAATATCTCACGTTTTAGCCGACGGGATGGCTGTGAGGAAAGAAATCTTCTGGAATACTCGCACCGGGTAATGCATACCGCTCAGTATGGGGAAATAAAACCACTTTCCAGGTATACCAACTGCTCGGAATCCACTAGTTCAATAATACCGTCTGCCTAATTTGGGCATGAGCCCGGTATCTGTGAACCTTCTTGTGCGCGGTACGAGGCAGCGTGAAGGACCGACGCTATCGAAGGCAAACCATCGCCCACGTCCGAAGAACGGAGTATCGGCCCACCAAACCGTCGACGAGACGCTCGCAGAAATTGCCTCTGCGTGGTGGGTATGCGTATTCAACCCCTCTGCTCACATCGAGTAGTCCTGGCCAATCATATCTGGTCCACGCTCCGTTTATTTCCCGAACGCCCAGAAGACATGCCGGTCCTCAACGCTTAGCTTTCGGAAAAACTATTCTTCCAGGCTAGCCAGCCATCGGGGGCGCGAGCGAATTAATTGCCAGTCGGGTTCTTTGTTGAATGGAGTGGCGGCGGGTCGGGCGGGTGAAGTGTCTGATGCAACGGGTGGGCGAAAGACAAAAGACAAAAGCCTGCAACGTTCGAGAGACAACGTTCTGAGTCGGATGGAGATATCTCGAGCGCTGCCCAGGACAGACATCTCGCGCGGCTCCTGAGCCAGCTGCCCGAGCTCGCATGTTCCTCTCCGTTTACGTAAAGCTGCGGGGTACCACCCCCCCAGCCCTGTCGACAAAGCCATGGTACCCGCTGGCCACCGTGACTTCGCGAACGTTGTCTGTTGGTGTACTGTGAACTCCTTCGTTTTGAATGTATTGACGCCGGACGGAGTTCGTCTCCATGCCCTGCCGATGTTGGCCGCCGTGTGGCCCGGTGTGGCACTCGAAGGCCTAGGGCGAAACGAGTAAGTTGGGAAAAGCCAACATCAGAACGGGACTCCACTGCGGATGAATTCAGCCTGAATCCGTCGAACATTCTTTTCCTATTCGTGCGGGCTTGCTGACGCATGGGGGTCGCAGCTCTAATTAACATTTTACAGGACAGGACAGGGAATGACGAAATTCGAAACGAAACTATATTTCTCATCGTGGCCAGCGCTGGCGGGGTCTGCAGCACTCCCTTCAACATGACAATTCTCAACTTCATTCACAACAACTCTAACGTTCTCACACCAATTGCTCCTCCGGGCGCAGGACATACATACAACATGGACGGGGCCCTGGGCGGTGAAGTGGCAGAAAGGAAAGATGAGAAAACAAGATCCTGCCCAAGTCTCATGCAGGGTCTACGACAATCCTTTCCCTCTTGCCCCGGCGCTCCCTCGCCGCCGGGTGGGAAATCACATCTGGTCGCATGGACCAATCCCGACCTCGGTTTTGGATAAAGCAGCAAGTCGGGATTGCTAGTGCCGGTTGAATGCCGAAACGCAGGGCAGCTCCAGGATCAGGAAGCTGGAGCTCAAGACTTCCACCAAGACGTCGGGTCTTTAGAGGCAGGCAGGCGGGTGTGCGGTTGGCTCTTTCTATAAACGGGGGGTGCTTTTACGTTTTGGAAACTCGGGGTCACATGGACATTTTCTTGTTTTCGACTAGGCCTGTTTCCGTCGACGGTCTGCAACAGCTGGAGATGCAATCGAATCATGAGCCAGTCCGAGATCGCATTGGTTCACGAGCGAGAATGCAATGCAGGTAGCCCGATCGCAAGCCTTTGCTCGGAAACAGTCTGATTCGCTCGCATGGGACTGGACTAACGGGAAACCTCTGGCCACGGCGGCCCTTCGAAACCGTCCCGGTGGTCAGTTGGCCGGCTTGCTGTCGCACTGCATTGCCCGCTTAAGCTTAAATCTTCCTGTCCTTCTGCTTGCCCCCAAATTTCCAAGATGCAAGATGCAGGATGCACGTCAAGTCGAGAGAGCTCTGTGGAGTCTCCGCATTTCGTGCCAGTGGCGTTAGCTTAACAGGTTTCGGATTACGGTTTACGTCAATCGATGCATGGTCATGATATTGCACGTTGCATGGGCAATGGAAATCGGGGTTGGATCATGGGCATACCATATGGGCTGGCCTGCATCAGTGAGCCGGCAAGCAAGAGCTCGAACCACCTCGGCTAAACGTGGGGAATTCGAACGTCAGCAAACATGCCCAAACGAAGAAAACGGACATTAGCTCTCTCTTCGAAGGCCTGCCGGCCTGATGATGTCTCCGGATGATGTCCGCTCGATCGAGTTCCCCGCTGCGGCTAGCTCGCTCAGCCGAAGAAAAAAAACGAGAAAGAAAGAAAAAAAAAAGGCAAAAAGACACCAATCGAAGGCGCGGGCTGCATGTTCACGATAAGGTAATTTGAACCCGCCCGGGCGTCGCAGGCGTAAGGCTTGGCCTGACCTCTTCCTCTATACGATAGGAAAATATTAAAAAAGTCGGAGAAGGACAACATCCTGCATCCTGCAAGCCTGCCAACCGGCATCGAAGACACCCTTGCTCGAGGATATTTGGGCTAGCACACCTACCAATCGTCTGATGTTTAATCCGCCCGAACTCGACGTCTTTACCCCGACCCGGCTGCCTGCAAGAGCGAATAACGCGGCTGGGGCCTTTCGCCACGGGCTGATTTCGGCCGTTCTATCACTTTGAGGAATTTCAACCCTGACGCGCATAAGAGAGTACTGCGGACATCGTCTGATCGAGTGGATTGAACCCCCATATTTGAAATCGCCAGAACGAGGAGTCCGACAAGGTCGGGCCGCGCGGTGGGATATCATTCTGCAAACAGAATCGCCAAATGCATGGCCGGCCATGACCTCCACGGACCGGACGAAAATGCTGAATCCACGAGCACGAGGAAAGAGACTAGACTAGTCTGCAACCTTCGGATTTGACAATCAAAGCAGCCATACGGATGCTTCCCCGCTGCCGTTCGACCCTCGCCTCATTACGCCATCACATTCCAGTCCGGAATGTCTCATCTTTCTTTTACCTGACGAAAATAGAGACTCGTGGGGACCATGGGGTCGAGCCTTGATGCCAACCAACGCGAGCTGGCAGTAGACGTTGAAGCGCGCGAGCTTGCACAAAGTAGCTCCCCCAACGTAGGTAATCCTGGGGTACCGGCTGGCTCCCCCACATTCCCTTCTCAGCCGATACAACACTCCACCTTTTCACAGATATGGGATAAGCGGAGCGAGGGTTTCACGAGGACGGAGCCAGCAAGCGATTAGTGACCCCCATGGCCACGCGCGTCGTGATGCATCAACAGCAGCATCAGCAGCAGCAGCGTCGAGCGACACAAGGAGGGATCTTAGCTTCTTCTTCTTCCAACCCCTCATCGTTTCTCACGCGCTGTTGCCGCAGCCGTGCAGGTTTCTGCACGACGCTGTGCAAAGTTGCTCAAATGCGGGGGTTCAGCGTTGTCTCCACGCTGGTGGCAAGATGGGCCAGGCCAGCCAATCCGAGCAGCCAGCAGCTGATGGGATGCATCTATACCAAAAAACACATACTTTAACTCAGTACATACTAAGTTACATATGGTCATCTCCCATGCAGGTGGGGACGAGAAGGGAGCAAACCCCACGAGGGCTTCGCTTCCCTCAAAGGATAGTTTCTTGCGAGCGCTCCCGAGGTCCTGCACGAGAGACCAAGGGTCCAACTTGCGCCCCGAACTCGGGCACTCGCTGTATCTCTGCCGGTCGACGTCCTCCCTGCAGGAGTTCGACGAGGAACTCGCCTTGAAAGCGGGCACTTTTTTTTTTCTGGATTGTTTGTTTGCACGTATCGGCCGATTTCGTGGTACTAGTCAGTTTGCTTCCGTTAATAGAAGCGAAATGGCTGGCAGGTGGTGGTTTCAGGAAAGGCTTTCGGAAACCGCCTGGAGAAGGCTAACTAGCTAGCAGCACTGGTGGAAGCGTCCGGCCACCGACGGCTTCAACGTCCGGCAACGCGACGAGTGGCTCGCTGTGGTGCCTAAACCGGCCCTGCCTTTACGTAACCCGACAAGCGGATCAGGCGACTGCGGGTTTCGAGATGGGCGATGCGGTGTCTGGACAATTCTTTAAAAAGGGTCTCTAAAAGATATCACAAATGCGAAGAATGGAGAATGTGCGGCTGTAACGCATCTTCCAGGGTCGTCGGACAATGCAATGCAACGTGCATGCGACGGAGAGAGAGAGAGAGAGAGAGAGAGAGAGCGAGGAGCTTGGTTCACGATGTGAGTCCCCTGTCGGCCAGCTGGAGCTTTCGTTCAGCTTTTGATTCATGCGCAGTCAGACGACAAGTTCGATCGATGGTCACCTGGTGACACAGTATCTCCAAGTCCTGATTGCAAGGGCCCCCAAGTGGTTGCAGTTGGGCACAAAGCGCAACTGGCTAATGCGACTGCGATCTGGTGTGATCGCTATAGGCATATTCTAGGTCGCCCAGGAAAGAAAGAAAGCTGACGGGGCAGGTCCAGGAACCCTGTCCTCCAGTTCCCAATGGACTGTTCATCCAGTCGGAATCGTCGTGTATTCCGAGCCCTTGCGCGGTGCACGGCGCCACCCATCCGTACACTTCAAATTCGACCGAGAGGGGCAGAAGTCAAACACGGGGGAAGCGTGAGCAGCGCACCGGCAGCCCTTCCCGCGCGAAGGAGAGGAATGTTGGAGCATCGCAGACACATATCGTCAATCACACTAACGATAACCCCTCATTCATTTCGGGGTTATAATAGTCCCTATCCGCAGGCGGGTACGCGCGCGACGCCCAGAACAAGCCTACAGTGAGCTGCCGTGCACCTTGCTTTGCATTGCATTGTTCAGAAATGTGATATCAACAGCGCATACTCATACGGACATACATATCTTGCTGCAATCGCCGCGAGCCGTCCGGGGCCTATCAGATTGCATTGTCAACCTCAGTTACCTCCCGGCTTTGCATGCGCGAACCGGGCCAGGAGCTTTTCAACAGCACTCTTGATAGGCTGCTCGAGGTTGAGCGCATTGCATTTCAATTTGCAAAAAATGTTAGATGCACGGTTGAGATGGGCGCATGTGTTGTGTAACCTTTATCAATTTTCTGCTGACCTGACCGAACGGATTACTACCCCTTCCTTCTCACTCCCATGTCGGTGCCTTGGGGCCGCGTCCGCCACAGCGGTCTAGGCTGCTCCTTTCTCCTCCTCTTCATGTCTGCAATCGCCCGATCTGCCAGGAGACAGGGCGGGAAGAGGTGTCAGCGTCATCCGCCCAAGATTGTTCGCTCGGCCCGTTTTTTCGCCGACGCAGGCAGGCAAGAGTAAACCGCGCATTCCAGCGAGGACGAACATCAGGAGGTTCAAGCCAGAGAAAGAGAGACGGCAGGATTGTTTGCAAAGCATCTGCGACTTACGTCATGCAGAGGGGGGAAAGCTACTGCCTGTTGTTCGCGGGAGAAATACCTCAGCCAGGGGGAAAGAGGTCCACTCGGGAACGCTCGCTCGCTATCGGCAGTGGTCGATCTGGCCCTTGCCGGATGCTGTAGATTCGCATTCGCATTTGCATGTCCACGTACACGGAGATACATGGAGGGGTTTTGATATCGTGAATTGGCGCCGCGGCGGCAGCGGCGGGGACGGCACAGAGGAATGGTGATTTGTCCATTCCAGGAGCTGGAGCGCTGCAGGCCACGTGCGCACATTGAACGTTCGCGGAGTTCGTCTGGTGGGCGGGGCTTCCCAGTTTTTTGAGAAGAACTCGCGAAAACCCGCGGTGGGAGCCCCGTCGTGGATTGCCAACTAGTGACCGTAGACGAGGTGAGTTCGCCCGAGTTTGTCGGACGACGGACGTCCTCCTCGTCCCCGTCCCCGTAGACGGTGCAAAGCCACCAATGGCATTGTAATAAAAGTAAGCGTATCCATCATCTTCGAGCTCGAGCTCGAGCTCCCAACATTGCCCTGGATGCCATGTCAAAGCTGCTCGTAGTTGCCATCAGAATCGAATCCAATCGCCCGCCAGGCCCGACGACAGGTTGCACCAAAAACAACACATTTACGTGTGTTATAATGCCGCACTTTGCCACTTCGAACTCGATCGATTGCCCTCCGCGGCATCCATGGAGACAGACAAATTTAAAAACTCCACATCTTCGTATCGGCCAGAATCTGATATCACACTGCAGCCGTCACTGGCATCCGGCCCCCTGCTCCCCCACACGCCGACGGGCACCCGGCCTCGGCTAATGGCGCATCATCTCCCCTCGAAGGTTTATCCGAAGCGATCGACGCACCCGACTGCTTCTTTTGCCCCGTTTCGAGGCATCGGTGGCTACGGTACAAGGCGCCTGCGATCCACCGCACGCCATAGCTGTTAAGCCGGCTGGGGAAAAAGTAGAAGGCGGGTATATGATGACCTCGTATAAACCGAGAAAATAATAATAACAATAATAATAAAAACCTTGCTCACGGATATTGAAATACCCAAGACCATCCGTCATCGGGTTGTCTAGTATACCGTACGCTTACCGCTAGTTGGTAATCCACCCGCCCCGCAGCGATCGCTGCCGCCCATGACGATGAAGTGATGTATGGACGCATGTGTGTATCCGAGCACGTGTTCAAGCACGTATATACCAACCAAGCAAGTGCCTACCAGGTAGGTACCCGTATATTACAAAAACAGCCTCGCTGCAGACGCGCACAGGCGTCTGGATTGCAAACTATGTCGTAAGTACGCATATCCCATGTATACATGTATGCGTATATGCAGAGTAAACACTCGGTGTAATCCGTGTAATCGCGGGTACGGGAACACCAACTAACGGGCCCGGACAGCGGGGGGAGCTCCGGACGTTCCCGTCCGTTGCGTCATGTCATCCCCAATCAACCGGCTGGATACGCCCGGCCGAGCTGCCCGTTCTGCGACAGTTGCAACCGGTAGTCGACCCCGTGCCATCTATGTCTTGGGGGGAAAGGTTAACGTTGCTCTACCGGCGCCTTCGCTGTGCGACTGCGAAAATCGGTCAGACGACCCCTCCTAAAAAATAGTGCGGCGTCCAGGCTGCAGTTCCCATGCGCAGCATGAGACAATCGCGCAGATAGCCAGTTGGTTATACCACGGCCGATAAGCCATATTGCCATTGCATACTGCCGGCCTCGACTGAACTGCCGCCAGTGACACCACATCGCTCGTATGTTTCAAAGCTGTGCCCGCCTGTTTACGAGACTAGTTTCACTCGAGCATACGGCTATCATCGTATCTGCTTGACCGTGTCAAAACACCGGTCAGACGACCTCGAAAGGAAACCTGTGGCCACTAATGTTGCCACTACCGCCAAAACACGAGACGGTCTCCTATCAAATGTGGCGAACACACCCGTGGCGTGACCTCGAAAATATACAATACACCGCCAATATCTACAAGCAGCTAGCTCACCCTAAATACGTATCGATAGAGACAAAGAAACGGCGCACAAGGTAATCCAGGTGGCCAGTATTACAACTCGTCGCCTCTAAAATAACGGCGCGCCAGATACACACCCGTTCCAAAGAATAATATGCTTCATGCACACCGATACTCCGGGGGACGGCGCAAACCCAAGACAGAAAAACCACCACAATACTCAAACAGCCCCAAAGCGCCTTTGGAAAATAAAAAATAAAAATAAAACTCAACATCTCACGATAAGATAAAAGGGTATTGTTTTCGATTCTTCAAACAAACCACACGAACCCCGCGAATCCAGAAAAAAAAAAAAAAAAACACCCCCCAGCAGGCCGGCATCAAAGAAAGTGCCCACCTTTTGAAAAGCTCACCAAGTGGGAAACAAGAAAAATAAACCAACGGGTCCGTTCAACAACAACATGAGCGACGATACCGCAAAGGAAAAGCTGTACACTTCGCAAGAGCCCTTATGCTCCCCTTCAATTAGGCAGTATAAAGCCACCCCTAGCTGGCCCTACTGTAGTATTACCAATCACCCTGCGTCGCTCACAGAGGGACTGCCTAGACTTCCCCCCCTCGACCGCGCCATCGGCTTTGTCGACATGAGTGCTGCAGCCAAATCGTCCGGTTTTATCGGCTTGGCTATGTGACTGAACATTCTGCAATCACCCCCCACTCCGTCAGCTTCCCAGCCCCAAATATCATTGAAAAAGAACCTCCCCAAACAAACAAGGCCATACATACCCTGCATGCAAGCATTTCTCACGATCGCTCGCAGTCGCATTCGCCGTCAATGCGATGATTGTAGGTCTCTGCGAGTCCGGATACCGCTTCGTGAGCTCTCTACTCGTCTCAATCCCGTCGCTGCGAGGCATTTGAATCTAGACAAGCGTCAATACACCTTCACCCTCACACCCCTCCAAATTTCGACCCCAGGAGAAAACTCACATCCATCAAGATGACGTCGTACTGCTTGTTCTCACTCGCAGCCACCTCAACCATCTCTAGAACCTCAATGCCATCCTTCGCATGCGCCGCCGTATAGCCCATCCGCTTCAAATGCTGCAACGCAACCCTTGTGTTCAACGGATTGTCCTCCGCAAGCAGGATATTCAATGGATGCCTGCTGCCGAGCGACCGTATCATCTCTTGCTCCGGATCCTCAACCTTCACCGGCTGCCGCTTGATCCGCGGATCCAACGCCTCCTGGATATACTGGATGTACCGCTGCCGTGGCGCCGGTCGAACAATCGATGCCGTAACATTCTTATGCTGGTCCAACGCCGGTACCGTCGTTCCGAACCGCGCCTGCAGCACAACCTTGACCAACGGGTCAATCTTGCCAATGCTCGTCGCTATCCGTAGACTCTCGTCCAACGAAAAATCAACAATCGCTACCCGGATCCCTCCGCTCCGCACCGCCGTCATCGTCGATATCACCGTGTTCGTCCGCGTTACCAACAAGCCTTCGTGTGTCAACTCCCGCTCTAATGTCTTGGCCGATAGCTCGTGCGTGTCGGCAATCAGAACCTTTTTGCCCACCAACCGTCGGTCCAGTTGTTGCTCCTTGATCCCAACAGGTGCCAGAATTGTCAGATGGAATGTAGACCCTTGTCCCTCCACGCTTTCCAACCTACACATACACACACGTTAGCAACAAAGAAAAATTGCGTTGAAAGACCTAAAACTACTCACACAATGTCCCCACCCATCGATTGGGCCAGCTTTTTTGATATCGCAAGCCCCAGACCGGATCCGCCGTAGAGCCGTCGTGTTGAGGAATCCACCTGTGAAAACGCCCGGAAAAGCTTCTCTCGCGCCTTCACAGGAATGCCAATGCCGGTATCGTTAACCGTCACATTGATTCGGACCTTCTCTTCGCTGTCTTGCTTGCCCGTCGTCGACTGAAGGTCCTCCGCCCACGTCGTAACCAGTATATGCCCCTTCTCGGTAAACTTGACCGCATTTCCAACAAGGTTGATGATGATCTGCCGGAACCGGGTGACATCGCCATAGACAACCTCTATAGTCGGGCACCTATTCTCAAACACCAACTCGAGGTCTTTCGTAGTTGCCGGCTCCGCAATCAATTGGAGCGCACTTTCTATGCAGTCCCGCAGCGAGAACGGCGACTTTTGGAGGTCCACGGGCCCATGCTCCATCTTGGAGAAGTCCAGAATCCCATCGATAATCTTCAACGTTAGCACAGCCGAGTTGCGTATCGTGTCCACATATTCTCGCTGCTGATCTGTCAACGGAGTGTCCAAAAGGAAGATTGAGCACGAGAGCAGCGCGTTGAACGGCGTCCTGATCTCGTGCGACATATTTGCCAAAAAGGACGACTTTTCTTCCGTCGCCTCCTCCGCAGCCTTCTTTGCCAATTCCATAGCACGGTATAGTCGTGCCTTGTCTATCGTCACGGCTGCCTGTGTGCATAGGAGATTCAGAAGCTCCAATCGTTGAGAAGTAAACGCATGGTTCACATGCTTGTTTTCCAGATAAAGTACCCCCATCGTCTTGATCTGGTTCTGGATGGGCATGCACAAGACGGACTTTGGGTGTTTGGTCGTGAAATAGGCGTCTCGGCCGTACGTTCCATCGAACTTCTCGTCCTGGCCGTTCCGGACAATCGGATCGCCCAACTTCCAGACAATCGCGGCTATCGAGAGCGGGACCAGGTCAGGACGCGCCTTGAGGGGCTGGTGGTCCAAAATCGTAACCTTTTCCATGAATAATATCGTTTCGGCATAGAGGTCACCGTCCTCTTCCAATATCAACACGCCGTAATCTGCCCCTGCTGTCTGCAAGACGCTTCGCATAAGTTTGACAACAACATCGTTCATTTGCACACCTTCGCTAATGTATAGCGATGCCTTCATGAAGGTCTTGTAGTCCAGCTCAGAGTCCACAAACTGTTCAATGTTCGAAGACCTCGAGACATGGGAAGACGTGTCATCGTGTCCAGCATTTTTTGAATTCTTCGGCGATGCGTTCGAGCTCACAAGGCCAACAGGAAGTTGTGGTTGCTGGTGTGTTGTATTCTCGCTCACATTTCTTGACAGACCAGGGCGGACTATGAGAATATGGTTAGAAAAAGCCAGGACTCGTAAATCCAACCTCACCAGAACACTTACATTTCATACCAAGCTCTTCACTATACATGTTTCTCATCGCCTGGAGCTTAGCATTCGCGCCCCACCAAGAATACAGCCTGTAAGCTTCTCTCAGATAGTGCAACCATCGTTTCGTGCCCAGCTTAGATAACCAGATCGCGCATCTCTCATTGATCAGAGCTGCTTCGTGGTAAAACTGAGACTGATTAGCCAGCTGAATGGCCTCCTCAAACCGGTCAAGCGTAGTCAGCGTGCTCTCGGTGTCTTTATGAAGCTCAGCATCCAGTGCAATGTACTTGTGAAGGAACGTTTCCTTGGCATACATTGACCAATCCTTCAGTTGCCTGATGGTGTCGTGGAGATATTCCACCTCGTCCTCTGCCAGCTGTGCCAATCTATCAATCAGCGCAAAGCCGCCGTAGAAATGCGACCAAGACAGGTATATCGAAGATATCATAAACACTGATTGTGGCCGGGTCCCCTTCATGACGCTCTCGTATGCTGTGTCCATATCCCCGAAAAATACTGCTAGGACGGTCTTGTAGAGGTTGAGGGCATACAAGTGGCTGACGCTTTCACTATTCATCAACGCCTGTACATCATCTGCTGTCATCTCAACCCCTTCAAGCTTAGCAGGATTGGGATTTCCGAGCCCGCGCAAATTCAGGAGAACCTGATATGGCATCCGAAGCCACCACTCCCCTAGTTGGTAGTTTTGCCTAACAGTCGTCGCCCTGCTTGTGCTCAGCTTCACCGTGACGGTGTCGAGTCGCTCGCCAGATAACATTGAGAAGGCTGGAATCTCGGCAGATGCAAACCCCTGGTAGTCGACTTCAAAGACAGCTTGCGCTGTCACCAGAGCCAAATGTTCATACCTGATAACATCACTCATCGGACGGTGGAAACACGCAATATGCCCGGCGAAGACCTGGAAGATAGCCGGAGCATTGGTGGGCGTAACCTCCTGCATCTCCTTCTCAACCAATGTTACCGCCATGTGGCCAAGCTTCCAAGCAAGAGAAAGATTGTGTGCTCCGCCGTCACCGCCAACCATACACGCAAGCATGACAATTGCATAGGCACCCTCGATACACAGGCCAGACCTAAGGGTTGCTCGGAACGAGGTAAGGCAGATAGACGGCAATAACGCTGGCCGGGACATGTAGACTGGGAGGAGAACTCCAGCACAAATTTCATGGAGCAGAATGTCAGCGGTGTTGTGTTTCCGATCCTCCATCACATTGACTTGATTGAGGTCGATAGAGTCAAGTTCGCAAGAGGCGCGGAGCTTATCAGAGTACCGTTTCGAACCCTCCTTGTCTTCTGGGATGTAGTACCCTAGTAGAGCCAAAGCAGAGAGTCCTGCGGTGATGGTATCTTGCAGCCTTCCGGTCGCCATAAGGTACTTCATCTTGAGTAGAAGGCATCTACTCTTGTTGACAGAAAGAGAACAGTCATCAAGCAAGCGCTGTATGGTATCGATAGCCGCATTATAGTTGGATTCGGCGAAGAGGGCTTCCGCCAACGACATGGTGACATTGAGTCGGAGCTCGCCAACGTTGACTTTCCTGATAACCCCGAATGCGTCCTCCATATAGTTCTCCTCATCCTCATTCCCAGCATCCAGGAGATTGAGAGCTTCTTTAAGATAGTGCAGAGCGGTATTGAACGCAGTCGTTTGGAGCGCCCGTTTGCCGGCTTCGTAATTCAAGGCGATGAGCTTGCGAGATTCTTCTTTAGTTAGTGGGCCCTGCCAGTAGTTAAGATGGTTCGTGATTTCGTAAATCATCAGATCCATTTCGCCTGGGGGTGTCTTTGCCAGCAGCCGCACTCCAATAGTTCTGTGCACTTTTTGTAACTGGTCCTCGGGTATGAGCGAATACGCCGCCTGTTGAACCCGGTCGTGAAGGAACCGATACGTTATAGTCTGGGACAGGTCAGCTGGCACGGCAGGATACCGGTTGGCTATATAGGGTGTTATTCCGCAAGCGTCAGGCTGAGAGGCAACTTCATTTGTCAAGATGGCATGATACTGGCTGGTGATAGGTAGCATCAATCCGGCCTAGCGTCCTGTTAGCTTGGCCATCGCTTCATGTGTGCTCTGCTCTAGCCGGAAAACTTACATCCAGGGCGCCCCAGAGGGACTCCTCCGTTTCCACTATTGAATTGCCACATGCCGTCGCCAACGTTTTGATCGAGACCCTCCCGTGCCCGAGACAGGCTGCAATTTTCATGATCTCCCTAGTCTCTTCGCTCAAGCTCATCATCTGCTTCACGAGCAGATCGACCACTCCGTCGGGTAACTCGTCTGTTTCGATAGTTGACAATGAGAATCTCCAGATTCGCTCCGTAAAATCGAATCGGATGTGTCCACCGCGGTGAAGACTTTTCAGCAATTGGGTGACAAAGAACGCATTCCCGTGCGTTTTGGCAAAGACAAGCTCTGTCAAGGTCCGTAGCTCTGCGTCGTGGGGGCGAATTGGCGATTGAACCTCTTGGGATCCCGCGTCTTCTTTCTCGTACTCCTCAAGATCCGTCAGCGCAACCGGAAACGGCCGGTGAAATGTGTCTGCAACTATTTTCCCTACGCTCTCAATGTCGAGGTCCCCTATTTCGAGGTCTATCACAGGCACACCATACTTTCTGACCCTGGAGACCATTGTGTAGAGCGGGTGTTCAGCATTAACTTCGTTATTTCGATAGGCACCAACCAGGAGGATGCTCTGTCCCTGCTCGTCAGAGCTAGCCCGCGACGCAATATTCGCAATCAAGTTGAGCTCTGTACTGGTGCACCACTGTAGGTCGTCCAGGAAAACCACCAGACTGTGCCTTGCAAATATCGAAAGAAATCGTACAAACACGGTCCGGAACCGTTGTTCTCTCTCAGAAGGCCCCAGAGCTGGAAGTGGATCAGGCTTATACTCCGGTCCTAGTAACAGCTTCATTTCCGGTATCACCTCGAGCAAGACTAACGCTTCTCCATCCAGTGCGCGTATAGCATCGACCCGCCATTTTTCGAGGTTCTGAATGCTTTCTGATAAAACCTGTCGAACCAAGTCTTGTAGCGTTTGTATTAGGCTGAGAAAGGCCGTGTTCCGTTTATATTGCTCAAACTTGCCACTCGTAAAGTAACCCTTGTTGTTGATAGCAGCCTTTTGAACTTCTTGAACCAATCTGCTCTTGCCAACGCCAGAACCTCCTCCGATAAGCACCATCTGACTCGTCCGCTTCTTCTTGACATTTTCATAGCAGTCGTTGAGTGACCTGAGAACAATTTCCCTGCCATAGAGTTTACCTGTGACAGAGAATTGGCTGTTCGCATCCGCTTCCCCTATCACATAGTCATCCAAAGTGACACCTTCATTCAGGTGTTTGGTCAGAACTTCTAGATCTGCCTGCAGCCCGCTCGCTGTTTGGTATCGATCCTCCGCGTTCTTTTCCAGTAGCTTAAGAATCACCTTCGATACAGCGACAGGTATCGACAGATTGACTTCTGCAGGAGCCGCAGGCGGTTTTGCAATGTGCTGATGAATGAGCTCCAGCGGGTCAGCTGCTCTAAAGGGTAAAAACCCGACACAAAGCTCATACATCGTAATTCCGAGGGAATAAAAGTCAGCCCTGTAGTCGACAACTCTGTTCATACGGCCGGTGCATTCGGGCGCTATGTACTGCAACGGACTCGGGTTGTCTCGAAGCGTCATAAGTACCGTGCCAGTGTGGTCGTGCGCAATCTCATCTCTGCCATGACGAGTCGCGAGATGCCAGCCAAACATGTGCCCTTTGGGCGGGGTGCCTGAGGCCACAAGGATCGAAGACGGGTTGACATTGTTGTGGATGATTCCTAGCGCATGTATTGTCCCCAGGACGTTTACAATATCCGACACCACGCTCAAGATCCCAATCAGGTCGCTCTGGGTCCTCGGCTTTGGAGTAGGTGTTCTATTATAGGTCGGTGCCAGGAGCGGAGAAGGGCACGGGGCAGGCACGGGTGCCGCCGCTAAAGGTGAAGTTTTTGAATTTGTCGCAGTTGGCTCCAATAGTGGGATTTCAGGTGGCGTATCCGGCAGTCGAGGTCCCGCATCTTCCTCCGCCGCCTTCCGCTCAGGCAAAAACCATTCTCTTGCGGTTTGGAAGCCCCGTTTGTTGTCATAAACCAAACTAATAGCACCATCCGGGAAATAGTCCATAAGCATTGGCCCCACGACGTTCGGATGGGCTGACAAGTTCGAGATAGAGTAGTTGGAAGAACTAGAGTGCGACGGTAGCAGGACTCCACGGTGCGACAGCGGCGACGGAGAATTGACAGAGCTGCTAGGTATCGAGGGCGTCGCAACAGAAGCCGAGTTGCTGTTGGATAGGCACGAACCAGGCTCTGCACTGGAACCAGAAAACAGCCTCCATTCACATCTCAGGCGTGTTAACGAGTCGACCTTGTCCGCATCTCCTGTCTTGAGTAGTACCGGGGCCGAGGACGACTTTGATTGGGCTCGATGAACGCGCATATGGTTCTATAACAAGAAAAACGCCAAGGAATCAATATCGAAATTCACAAGTGAGGAGTTGCACGGTAGGCGGTCGCGACATCCACTCACGATCGAGTACATCAAGCTCAGATTGGTGTATCCGTCGCCGTTTGTAGCCTCGGACAGATTAGCCGAGCTCATGGTCCTGCCGTCCCCGGATGACCTCCCGAATCTAACGGTGGTCACCCGGTCGCCACTGGTATTGCTCCCGGTGTCCGAAGGGTTGCTCCGCTCGTCGATATCCGTCTGTAGATTCGCCCTCCGAGCGACGGTGGCGACGACTGCCGGTTCGAAAGACTTGTGGAGGACGAGGTGCTGAAGAACTGCGGGTGGCCATCATAGCTGCTCCCAGAACTCGACATTGTCGGTGCACCGGACCCCGCCAAGGACGGCCCGTTTGGCAAGGGCCCCAATGATAGAGCGGTCATCGGCGACGACAGGATCGCAGAAAACTCTGCTGTCGAGGCCGGCGGACTGCTCGGGGCCGTTGGCGGAGAGGTCAAAGCTGAGGGGCCGTGCGGGGGGTGCCTGGTACGGTGCGGCGAGATCCCTCTCGGGCTGGAATCTCGGTTGGATTCGCGCGGGGCGGACGAGGAGTGGCTCGGGTTCTGGCTGGCGTTCTTGTTGTGTCTGAGCCTCGGTGACGATGAGGACATGGCGAAAAGAGAGTGAAAGAAATTCCGGAGGGCCGCCAACGTGGGAACGATGGGACAGCCAGCTGTCCGCGTGCGTGGATGCCGAACAGTCGGGTGGGATTTCAGGGCAGTAGCGTCCGCCCCGATCGCGGTGCGTCGGCCGTGCGCTGCAGTAGCTCTGTCGAGTTTCCGGGGTGTCTATCGATCGATGGATGCTCGGCGTATATATTAATCAACAATTATATCGGACTGCCCGCCGCAGTTGCTCTGGCGGGCTGGGCTGCAGGCAGATGGGCGGGATGTGTTGCGGGTGTCGTTGAGAGAGGTGACGTAGCTGGGTCGGACGGCGAACGACTTCAGCGGCGCAGGACAAACGAACGAACGACGAAGATAAAGAGATGGGGATATCGATGGAGAGAGGGCAAGAGAGGGGAGCCAGGGATTTCTAGCCCACGCGCCGCTCTGTTCACATCGGCTGGCTACTACGATTGGACGGTGTATCAGAAAAGCTAGTCGCGGCCGTTAGCCTATTTGGCTTCAAACCCTCCTCTAACTCCACCTTGATTCTCGATCTGGCGATGCCGGGGCTGGCTTCAAAGTCCCCGGCCATGACATCACCTGCCCGCCAATTGGCTGCGCCGTCCGGCCTTTACCGAATCGGTAAAAGCCTCCTCGCTCGGCCCTCGCGATCGGGCCAAGCGCGAAACCGTCTTTCACAGGAACAATTTTGGCCATTTCGTTCGCATTTGGTTACAAAAACATCGACGCCCGCAACAGAAAACGCCAAAGGAAAAAAAAAAGACGCCACGCGGTACATGCAAAAGGCAGCAGTAATCGCTCAATCAAGACACTCGTCCAGAACCAAAGGTCCTACAGCGAAGAAATAACTCAAGGCAGAAACAAGGCAACTACAAAAGCGCAGGTTCGTAACCAACCGTAATCGAGGACGTGTGGTGTCCGTCCACGGTCTCGTGCCTTCCAAGCGTCACCCCTTGCATGATGGGGCCCGCAAAAATTAATATCGACTCCGAAAAAAGATGTGTAAACCGCAGCTTCACAGTCGTAAAAACGCGTGATAACAGTAATCGTGAAGAATGTTCGATCCCAACCCCGCTGCTCAAACAGCCACATGTCGCTTTCTTTCCCGTAGCTTCCGCCCCCCAGAGCTGCTGTTGCTGCGGCTCCGTCGCCCACCGTGCTCAGACCCAGATGCGTCCTCCTCGTGCACCATCTCCGCAACATCGTACAGCGCATAGATCTGGTCAGACTTCTTGTCCATCTGCTCCACCATGCTGTTCAGCTGGTGCGTCAACGACTTGCGCTTGCGTCGACCCAACGACGGATCGCACGCCAAAAACTCCGTCTCGACGTTCTTATAGTCACTAAACCGTCCGTTAGCATCATTCAATCATCAGGACAACCAGGCAAACTTACAGTCGCATATGCTCCAATTCGTCCTCCATCTGCTTCACAACCTTATCCAACGCCATCTTGGGTGGCTGGCTCGGCCGCATCGTGATCTCCCCCTCAAACACCGCAACCTCCTCCTCTTCAGTCTGAGTCCCCACCAACGCGCGTTTCGACACTGGGACAACTTCGGGGATAACCAAATCATCCACCGTCTGATTCACAATATTGCCGCTGTGCCCCCTGACATTGCACTCCCCAATCGCGCTCTTGCGATGGCAGATCGTGCACAAATCAGGCTTGTGCACCCCCAGTTGATTAATTACCTCCTGGACATGCTCGTTGTAAAAGTCCTCAGTGTCCCGTCGGCGATGCTCCAGGGTAGCCAGTTGCTGCTGCTGTCCGCGAACCGTTTGTTGCGAGGGCGGGCGGGATGGAACACCCGCCAAAATGTCTCCGTACGCAGCCTCATCATCACTGTCGTTCACCATCATGGACGTACGGAGGAAGGGGTGAGGCGTCTCCTCGGCCTCATTCTGGTCCAGTTCGGTGACAGTCGTCTCGTTGTCCTTCTCCGAATAGATGAACACTCGCTTCTTCGCGCCAGTGTCCCCTCCAGCCGTTGCTGCCACACGCTGAGCGGCACGCTCCGCCAGCAGTTGCGCCTTCTTGGCCTCAGCCTTCTCTAGTCGCATCTGCTGCAGCCGCTGTTCCTCGAGCTTTCTAAGCTCCGAGATCTCTTTCCTCAAGGTTGCGAGACCCTCGGACTGCAAACAATGTAAGCGCGGGCGACAAGTAGTGGGACGGTGTGAACCAGGATTACTCACTTGGAGAAAGCTGTGCAGCGTGTGATCGGGGAGAAGATCGCCCCCGGTCTCCCGATGCATGCGAGAGTCGCTGATTGAAGGCGCCGTGAACGTTGTGTCCATATGCGCCTGCGCCACTGAGGCCTCATTCATCCCCCCCTCCTCTTCACCAGCGCTACGCTCGGAATCTGTCTCAGAAAACTCCTGCATCACCACTCGCGTCTTCTTCACATGCGGCTTCCTGGAAGCGCGACTGGCAATTGTGGAGCCCGAAACCTTCCTTTTCGACGAAACAGTGGTAACATGCTGGGGGAACAGCTTTTTCAACTCGGCATCGACCTGAACCTGGACCCGGTCTTGGGGACTCGCGACAGGCTCTGCCTCCTTCACCCCTTTGGGCATCCGTCTACCCCGCTGGGAAGGAGTCGGTGCCTGTCGACCAGACTCAACAACGGCTTCCGGGACTTGTTGCCGGGCGGTCTGTGTTTGAGTCCCGCTGTCCTGCATGTTGCGTGCAATGCGAGCGGCATCGTGTGCGGCGAGAGTCGCTTCCGTAGCGACCTTGCCTGCCCGCAAGACCTTCTCTCTATAACGGTTGAGTTTGTCGTTCATCAGCTTGCGCTCGTGCTCAATTTCCTCCTGGTACTGCTCCTCGATGTTTTGTAGTCGGTCAATCTCTTGTGCAAATGCCTCGTTCTCTTGCTGCATCTCCTCGCATTCCTGGCGCAGCTTCTCAATCCCGTCTTGCAGCATATCGTTCTTCGATATCGCTTTCGCCAAAGACAAGACAGCCGAATCTCTCTCCTCTGTAACACTTTGAAGCTCTGTCTGCAGAGCATCCTGCGAGCTCTCCATTGTTTGGATCCGATGGCGGTAAGCCGCTACAACACCATCAAGCTCTACAGTTTCATCGATTAGTCACGAAAGTTGACTTTCAAGAATCGGGCGGATGCTTACTCTTAATCTCCGCCTTATGTTGCGCCTTCATCCTCTCCCTATCACCAGAGGACCGAGGCGACCCTCCCTCGCTATCAATCTCGCCGCCCAGAGCGCTATCGACGCGACGTCGGTTCGTCAGCTCGACTTCGAGCTCCCGGCGCCCGTTGTATTCCATTTGGTACAGCTGTCGCGTCTCCTCGCAATCCTTCTCCAGTCTCTCCGCCCGTTTCTTCTCTTTCGCCTTATCCGCCTCAAGGGCCTCCACTTTGACCTGCAGTTTCTTGAGGGCTTGTAGGAGTTCCCGTTCTCCATCGGGGACAGGCACGGCATTAATCGGCACGTACTGCGCGCGCCGCGATACGTCTGCGTAGCCGTGGTTCACGCTCGAAACCAGGTCGGATATACCGGTCATGTCTGGCAGTTTTATGCTGTTGACGGTGTTTGTCTGGGGGGCAACCGGTTTGGGGGCAGCACGCGCACGGCCGGTCCGCACGGAAGGGGAGTCCGGCTTGATGTCAGAATAGTCCGAATGGTCATCACCGAGCCCCATATCCTTGAACAGCTTCTCCTTATTCAGGAAAACAGTTGTCGCTGCTCCGTTCCGTTTGGTAGCCAAAAATGATGTTTGCGATTGTGGTCGAACGGGCACGTTTTCTTTCTTCAGCGCTTCCTCGAGCCTTTCCCTGGCGGCCTGGTCTTTCGTCGCTTTGAGGTCCGACCTGGACCTCCTATTTCCGCCCTGTAGGCGCGACCCAGGGCCGGTGATAGAATGCGAGCTCAAATCGATCGACTCATCAGCGACAAATGGCTGACATCTCGCCCGCGTATTCGGGGAGATCGCAGGGCGCTTCGGTGCAGCATTGATTCCCGCCTGTTCCACAACCATCAGCACGCGTTTCACCTCAAAACCAAAACAACTTTAACCGTATATTTAACCACCGATTATGCATCTTCTCTTTATCGGATATATTTTTCGATCCAGGAAAAAAAAGGGGGGGTCTGTATGATCTCACATTAGGAACCGCCAGTTTGCCTTTATCCACTCTCGCAAAAATAGACGTGGTTGTGGTCGAGCGGTCCGTCTTTGTGTGTTCGTCGCCGGCGCGGCCAATCTCCATGCTCTCGTCAGGGTGGTTGGATAGATGTGGAAATAGCCGCGTGCGGATACCGACACCTATTGTCGAAAAATCCTTGAAATGCTGGTTGATAATCTTGGAGTTGAGATCGGGCGTGCTCGGGAGCACGTCGTCGTATCTGCGTGTCGACATTGCAGCAGCGTCCTCCATGATGTTTAACGGGTCGGTGTTTTCCTCATTGTGATTGTTGTTATTCGTCTGGGGTCTGGCGTTATTACCCTGTGAGCTTGTATAGGAGAGGTCTCTGGCGAGCTGGCGCTGCAGCCGCAACCGCGTGTAGTCGTGCGCGTCTTGATCCGAGTCGTGAAAGTAGGAGCCGTGGGTGGTCGACTGGGACGGCGAGCGAATGTATGAGCTGTGCATCTTGACAAATATCAAGGATGGATGAAGGGTTGCGTGATGGTGATGGTCGTGACTCGCCACAAGAGCGAGGAAAAGGTGATGGTTGGAGCCCGCAGAAATGCAATTGGATTATCGATCGCGCTACTCGTAAGATATCGTCGGGAGGAGCAGAGGTCGATGGTGGGGATGGTGGAGATGGAGAAGATCTGATGGAGGACGGCGGCGGGAAGAAATGTGAAATACGGTTGTTTACAATTCTCGCTTTTGTTGTTGTTGTTGCGGCACGCCCAAACCGTCCAAACCAAAACATGCGCAACACATCCAACGTCCGTTTCAGCGGCCTCGTATTCTGCATCCGAACGGCGACGATTCTCGGCCCGCGTGGAAATGAACGGCCAATGTGCACCGCCCATCGGCGCTGAGAAGAGCCACTCGAGCGAGAAGGCGACGGAAATAGCCTCTCGCGGGAATTCAATAATAATTAATAAATGCACCGCGAGATTATTCGTATTATCATTACAACTAAAAGTATACGCTATCGTACAGTGGCTCGTGACATGCCCCGATATAATACCAGTCCTCAAGATAAACTCCCCAAACGCCCTCGAAACAGCAGCTCCGAACCATATGCCATCGAAACGAAACAACGGCCCTCAACCACATGCAATTGAAACAACCAGTCGTGATCCGTGTAGAAGCCATGCGGCGCCCACGTCGACAATCACCTCCCCG
>KI966441.1:5121-18404 GCA_000525045.1 Drechslerella stenobrocha 248 | reverse complement strand
CCCCTCAGCACGAAGTCCTCACATTGCTAGTCGTACAGTACGACCCATCGGGCCCACTCCCAATCTTCGTCGGCTCGCTACCGTTCGAGTTCCCCGTATACCGATCACACCACTTCCCGCTATTCTGGCACGAATTCGATATCCGGCAAGTATCCCCATAATTAGTATTAATCCCACACAACACCCCTCCGCCCCTCGCAACCACATTATCAATCACCACATTCCTCGGCCCCCCATTCCCCGAACAATTCCCACACGACCGCACAAGCTTACCATAACTATTCGCATAAAAGTTCTTCACCTGCACCGTCCCCCGCCCGTTGAACTGCACAATCTTGTCCTCCGCATTCAACGCCCCGCCGCCGCTCACGTACGAGGTGCCGCTGCTCTGCTTGAGCGTCAACGCGTCTTCGCATACGTCTAGCCACCAGACGTTCTCAATCGTGCATGTGCCCCGGCAGTGGATGCCCTCTGCTTGGTTCGGGCCGATAATCACGTTGCGGATCGTGGCGCCAGCTTCTAGGATGAACATTGCGTCTTTCTCCCCGGTTTCGGTCTGGCCTTGACAGACCTTTGGGTTGCGGTCGTATTTAATCATGCCGCCGTCAAAGGTGCCGGAGATGACTCGGGCGGAGGGGAGAGTGGTGGAGCCTGATGAGGCGGGGACGACTGTGGTAAGGCCGGTGTTGACGCCGCCGCCGCCGCCAGCAGTGGTTGTGGTCCTTGTGGTTGTGGTCCTTGTGGTGGTGGTCCTCGTGGCGGCCGTGGTCGCGCCTCCGCCGCTACCTTGCAGACACTGGGAGTACCCTGGGGTTGTCATGTTAGCTAGTTCCGTATGGACGTGATGTAGATGCGAAGTATGTGGCCAAGGCGAAGCTTACATTCGTTCGAGTATACACAGGTCCAGCCAGACACGCAGTTTTTCGGGCCAGTGTAGCCAGAGCCGCCGCATTGTGCGTATGGTTGCGCCTGTGCGCTGACCAGAGCAGCGCATGCTATCAAGGCGAATGTTGAAGCTTGCTTCATGGTGGATATGGCGGCTAGAGAATGGGAAGTTGTGGTCCTGCTTGTATGCGTGGTGGATGCAAATCATCACGGGCAGCAGGACTCCTTTTGTATATAGCCATCGCGCAGGGGAGACATCGGTTGTCCTCAAGCTTGCGGTGGAAACTTGGTAGATCGGTCTTGAACAACCGACTGCCCCGGACACTGTACACCCAGACCGTCCCCGCAAATCGCCGCACTGGCACGACGAGGCCGGGGAGGGACACCCTGCAATTCAAGCGACCAGAGAGTTTCATAGGTGGAAAAACTCCGTCAACCGGGCCACATAATAGCCTGAGTTAACGAGTTAATATAATGCGGCCTGCGTGCGAAGAAACCGCTCCAATCGACTTTGGCGACAATAGCGTTGTATAAACAGCGTTGTGGTGCACGATGGATGGTAGCGCTGCTGCAGCCACAGTCTCGCCTGGGTGGCATACCATGGGACCGACTTTCAACAGGGATGCTGACATAGCCTCCGGGACGTCTGGGGTCGCGATCCGCACAGCTCCTGGTTAAATGGCTTTCGGCGGGCTTGGTTTTGCTATCGATTCGCCATTAGTTGTGGGCAGTCACGTTGCAGTACACTTATATATGCTTACGAGACCATGTATACGTAGACGTACACGAGCAAGCCATCTTCAATCAAGTACAGTTCGATGTCGTACTGGCGATACCATGCAGATTGGTCAGAGATAAGTTGGACCAGGTCAGACTGATATTAACTCACGTTTCGGTATTTCTTCATGAGACAAGCGAGCCGGGGTTCGAACATTCATTCGGACCGTCGTCCATTGTCCCCGGACGCCAAGAGCTGCCCCGCAACTCGGCGCCAGCTTCAAATACAAAGTGCGAAAGACATTGATGCCAAATATCGGCTTGAGAGAGCTCGCTTCTGATCCCGCTGATGGAGCTTCAACGTATCCGAAGCAGTCCCGTCTGGTGTGTGTGTATATATGGCGGGTTGTATGGGCTAGCAGTCGGCGAGTCTTCCCCCGAGGTTCCAGATTATCCTTCCTCTCCGAATCGAATCCATGCTGTTCGGTTGGTGTGCCATCAGAATCAGGTCTAGATGCTCAAGCTCGCTTGATGGGTGTGTGAATGCAATGCGCTCTGTTGAGGCCCAAGCCGGCTCCGCACAACGGATATCCGAACACTACCAGTAGAAGCCACAGCGGGTGGAAGATCCAGCATGCTCACTGGTGGATATTTCGTTAACGGTGAGGCGTTTAATCGACGGGCAATGCAATGTCAATCGCCAGAAAGGCGGGACGTGCACGCAAAGATCGATGAGAGTGGTTGGAGCACGATTGGCCGTGGAACACGAACGGTCACCAGCGAGAGAAACATCTGTTTCAGCCACGACGCGTCCTCCCATCTGCCAACCGCAGCAATCTACAACTCCAGCGTTCATGAACTCAGGCTCGTCCCATGCCACGCGCACAAACTGTAAGGTTCGATTTCACACGATCGGGACAACCACGCACCGCCTCAACTACGCCGTGCCCGACGCAGACACGCCGGCGGGGAGTAACCGACTGTTTGGAGGCTTGCAGTTGACGAAATGACGTCACGTCGACGACTTTGCAGACAGTGCCAGGACGAGCGAAGCCGAGCCGGAGCCAGCTAGCGGACACGTAGCGCGGAATGTGTGCTGCTGCATGTACAGCCGACTCTGCAGCATTCCGCCTGCACGAGAAGGTTCTGCAGCTTACCATAGCAAAGTTAAGGCCATCATCGCCTTGATTGCTTGGGATCGCGATTGTTCTGCTGGTTCCGGTGTTGATGTCTCGAGCTCTTGTCGGCCAAGCGAGGTCGCCTCGAGCTCCCGTCCGCCACTCCGGGCCTTGTTTGTGTCCAAGCATTCTACTCCAAGCATCCAGTTATCTGTGAACGGACAAAGATTGGAGGGGCGGTAGGAGCTATCCCAATTGCATCAAACTTTGGGTTTCGGGCTCGCATCTTGCATCGATTGTAGACTGTTTTGATTCCAAGGTGTATACGTATACGTGACTGTTCCAAGGCAGCAATGTTAACATTCCGATGCGCATGGCACCATTATGTTGCGTCATGGCAGCGCAAGATCGAGATCCAGCGGGGGCATCAAAATTCTTTTGGGCGAGATGATGTCAACTCCAGCGGGGGCTTCCCGGACGGTGCTCGGGCGTCCCCGATAGAATCCAGGCAGGGCAGAACCCCGTCGATCTGCCGCCAGCAGTTGGCGGTGAACAAGTCGTCAATGCTTGTGCTGGTGATCAGGGGCGAGAAGCCCGGCCTGGACTTCAGTCTCGATCGGAGCATGCGAAGACGCAATGTGTGCCAGTGGGAGCGGTATCTCTACCTACGAGACTACTACTCACCCGGAGTGACTACCAGCCAGTACTGTCAACGGATACTGTTATACGCCCACTGTAGATGGCGAGAGTTGCACGTGAAGGGGCTGTAGACGCTGCTCGATCGCCGCGAGGCCAACGACGCCAGCATGCGGTCATGATTACCTAACCCAGGTACCTGCGGACCGGTCTCGTCTGGCCACTCCCAGCCGGGGAAGGTACCTCGCATCAGGTAGCAGCTGGCGGCGATGGAGTGACGTCATGACGTCACCTCGTCCAAAACGACAGGACAACACAATCGAAGACAGCGCGTAGATCGGAGCTACTTCTGGTCGGCCGCTGGAAAACGAGCAACATCTTCGATTTCTGACGTAATTGCGCGGCCTCGCCAGCACCGCTGAGGCAGTTTCCCCTCGCCGGAAAGCTTCTATAAAAGGCCCTCTTGTTCCCGTTCTCCCATCCTTTTCCTCCACATCACAATCATCATCTATCCAATCAATCAATCAACCAATCAACCAGATCATCAAAACTTTAAGCTTCAAGCTTTATAAACCTCAAACCTTCCATACCAATCAACATGTCTGCACCAAACGTCAACAAGCCAAATGAGGGCATCGTCGGCCAGATCCAGAACTCTCTTGAGAACGCCGGAACCTACATCTCCGAGACCATCCAGGGAAAGGTAGGACAGCACACCCGCTCAGCATTATATCTGATCACCTGCTAACACGCTCATCCAGTCCGCTGAGGTCTCTAAGGAGGGAAACAAGGAACAGGCCAAGGGCAACGTTCCCGGCAAGGACAGCCTCGCCGAGCGCGCCTCAGGTGCTCTAGGAGCTGCTAGCGACAAGTTCGACCAGCACACCCACGAGTCCTCGGCGAAAGCCAACCGAGAGGGCATCTAGATAGCTCGATCTCTCTCTCTCTCTCTCTCTTGCTATCCGCGCTTGACTTTCCCGGCGTCAATCTTTGAAAAACAGTACCCGCTTTTAACTTGCACAGCTCTTCCACCTTCGTTTGGGAGCGTCTGTCTTGTTTCTTCACTTCTTGAACGTCGAGCTGGGGAAGGGGAGCCGATGGACGGAGCTTGATTGACTGTTTGCTTCCTTTTGTTTTTTTCTATAGCGAGATGGACGGATAAGACGCAGGGCCACTCCCCGCTGTGGGGAGCTGAATTTCCAGCACCGTTTGGTTTTCTTTCCCTGTACTGTCAATGCGGGTGGATCAAGCCAGATGGCTCTACTAGTAGTTTCCTGTTGATAGCTCAATAACAGAGAGATTATCCTGCGTCAAAAAAACAGTTTCTCACAACCGTAGCCGACACATGAACATGTGTTTTTCGTTTGACAGGTACTAGCGCAGCACAGCCCGACGCCGTGATCCGGCAACCGGTCGATGTCGACATTGACAACGCAATCTGTGTTGTGTTTCAACATGTGATGGGATCTCCCGCAGATCCACAGTGGGACGCATGCAGTCGGCCCCACTTGATAGAAAACCACTGCCCAATTGAAGCGCCAGCCACTACTACTGTCTGTTGTAACGCGCAACGACAATACTACCTACCCCCAGTTGTAGACATATACATATATACACGCATCAGCTAGAAACCCTGGCCCCGAGACTTCTAGAAATCGACTGCAATGGACGCGCCACAAGTGGAACCACCCACAAGTGAGCAACCACAAGATGCCACCGTCGACCTCGACAAAGTGCTCGCCTGGATGGTCGAGGTTGCGCGCACAGCCGGCGCAGTCATCCTCGGCGCGCCGCGGGCGACAGCAGGCAGCCCGGCCAGTAAAACGCATTCAGCAGATCTAGTCACAGAGACAGACCGGGCGGTGGAAAAGCTGGTACGGGAGCAGTTGATGCTGCGGTATCCAACCTTCGAGTAAGCAAGTCACATCCCCTCTCCTTGCCCAGTCATTACACAAATAGGTATACACATACATATGTTACAACATTGGTACCAACCGTATAATAAATGACCGTACATACGTACGTACGTACGTACGTGAGCGCGTGCACGCAGGTTCATGGGAGAAGAAACCTACAAACCCGGCGACAGACTCACCCCCTCCCCAACCTTCATCGTCGACCCCATCGACGGCACCACAAACTTCATCCACACATATCCCTACGCCTGCGTCTCCATCGGCCTCGCCATCTCGCGCACCCCTGTCGCCGGCGTCGTCTACAATCCGTACACCCAGCACCTCTTCTCCGCCGCCACCAACCGCGGCGCGTACCTCTCCTCGCCCATGCACCCACACCCGGCGCGACTACCGCTACAAACACAGTTTCAGGGCCAACCCGCTAGCTCTGCGCCGCCACTACCGCCGAGACTGGATGGACGCCCCGCCACTACCGCAGAGACTGGATGGATGTCTGGTGATAGCGGAGTGGGGTAACGAACGCACGGGTAACGATTATGATGTCAAGGTGGCGACGTTTCGGCGGCTGTGTGCTGATAAGCGCGACGGCGGGGCGATGGTGCACTCCATACGCTCGGTGGGTGCTGCGGCTTTGAATCTGTGTGCGGTGGCGGCGGGGTGGGCGGACTTGTATTGGGAGGCCGGCGCGTGGGCCTGGGATTTCTGCGCCGGGTGGGTGGTGCTGTGGGAGGCGGGGGGGAGAGTGGTGGATGCGAATCCGGGGAGGTGGGAGATCCCGGTCGATGGGAGGAGGTGTCTGGCTGTGAGAGGGGGGGAGGGGTGGCGGCCGTTGGTGCTGGAGTTTTGGGGGTGTATTGAGGGGCGGTTGGAGGTTGGAGGGGATGTTATCCTGTAGATGCCCTTCCTGCGCATGTGCGTACCTACCTAAGTAGCAGGTATGAACGTATGCATCATGTACTTACCAAGTAAGTATGTGCCCGTGTACCTAGGTATGTGTGTAGGTTTGCTGTGCCTGTCTGTTTGTGGGACTAGTATGTGTGCATACGGATGGCGACGGGTACGTGATGGTTGGTGGCGATGGGTTTATGAGACGGGGTTGGTGGGAAGGGGTAGCTGAGCTACTAGGTTGCATCCGAGATACTAGACAAGCACTGCTAAGCTTTGCAGGGAACGTCAACATGGGCTTTAGTCTACGACCTGATACGTCTGTAAATCCTGCACATCCACGCATACGTATGCTGTTGTATAAAGCGGCGGGCCTAGGGGCCTGGACCCGACATGCACCCTGGCGGTGCTACAAATTTGAAAGGTTCATTCGAACTGAAGCACATACTCTACGCGTGCGTCCGGCGAGTGCTTCGCGGAGAGCGTGCATAAGGTGAATTCGCTACACTGTCGGGTAGAGTAACCTAAACCTGGACTGTCCAACTGCAGACGCGTCAGCAGCTAGCTGCCAACTAGCCTTGCAGCATGCAACGGCCGGTATATTGAATACCCATGTACGCATCAACAACGCCAGTGTTAGAGCCCATCTGCGCGCGCGCCTCTGCGTTGCTTCGCCGTCCAGTTGCGTAACATCGTGGTAATTCAACGGGCTAGTGTAACCCGAAAGCGAGAAGGTTTGGCCACCGTATTCTTCTCAACGGTATGCGTTGCGCCGGTTGTTCAGAACAGGTGTGGTAATCGGATGCCAGTAGTAGTCAAAGCGAGCGGGTTACCACCTTCACCAAGGGGCGTCTGGAGGCATAAACCGGTCCAATCCCTGAACCGTTACCGGTTTACTTGTCGCAGTCTCTGCCGCGCTCGCACTTTTGCTTTTGCTAGTCTCCGGGACGTTACAAGAAAAAACCGCCAGCGATGGCCAGAGCCTCTGTATTACCTGCCGAATACTGGTATCCGAGGGGACGGCTGCTGCATGCGTGTCCGGGTCCGGCTGGGTAGCGGAGCGTGGCATGGCACAAGTGTGGTATGTCTAACGTTTCTGGATTCGAATGGTTGGGAATGCATGTGACGACGTCTGCATCAGATGGCGAATGGGCGGCTTATCAATTCGTGGGGATGAGGACTGGAATGTAAATGCATGCCCGGCGGGCGTGATCTGTCCGGTGTGGGCAGGCGGCTACGGATCGACTGGATTCGAAACGTTGAGCTGGGGATATATAGCCAAGGGCAGACATCTGAGGGCCCGAGTTAGTTTATCCGGCGTTTGGGTTGCGAGACGAGGGTGCTGGCGGGAGGAAGCTTCTTTTGGACTCGACCCGCCAGACTGCAAATGAATCTCAGGGATGACCCAACGGGAAGCATGTGCCATGGATTGGTCAGTTCTGGACGAACGCTTCTCGAGTTCGCGAAATTGAGATCGCGTTGCTCGGCGCGACAGCTGTTTTGTGCGGAATTGCGTCCAGTGGCTGACTTGCAGCAGCAAATGCTGTCAGCAATGCGTCCAAAGCATAAGATCCATTTGGAGGGCCGGTTCGTGCATGCACGCGGCCATGAAGGGAATGTATGCTGAAAAGCGTAGGTGGGAACTCCTGTTTGCGTTTTAAGCTTTCCTTGGGCCGGAGTGATGCGGACAAATAACTCGTCCCAGAGCCGCAGTAGTCGCTGCTGCGGTTCGATCCAACGGCGGATGGGCTTCTAATCTTTGCGTGTTTGCGGCGCATGCACGACTAAGGAGGTTAATTTTGTTCTTACTGGAGCCGGCCAGGGCAGGAGGAAGAGGAGCTGGCGGGGGGCCTGGCGTGGGATGATGTGAAACGCACCATGGTGGGCTGTACACACCGTGGGAGTCGTCGTCTTGGCTGGTCCCAAGCGAGGCTGGGATTGGTGATTGGGTATTTCGTAGGATGGTACCCTGCGGCCGTAGATTGGCTGTCGATGGTGAAGTGCATGGTTTGCAGTTGTCGATGCTGTGAGCGACGGACGAGGAGAGCGTTTGGAGTTGACGGCCGTCTTCCAACGTCAGCAGCTGTCAGGAGGCCGTCTTGTACATTTCTTGCGCCTCGTATACAACCTCACACAGGGACCGGGCCCCATGCTCTGATGCTGGCAGTGGAGCAATAGTATAGAGTACCTGCAGGTGCTGAACTGCCGGACCGGGCTCGAGGCCCACTGCTATTGTTAGCACGGAGTCTCACTCGAGATGGCCTTCGCAGTTGGGCGGTCCGCGGCCAACCTCGACGTCGAATTCGAAGCAGTTCTGTCCGCAGCCGGGTGGCCAGCCAATTGGATCCACCGCCCTCCTGTAGCGTCCTCTCCTGAACATTGGCAGGCTATAAGGTTACATGTGCGTCCGTCTGCCCAGGCCGGTTTTTTCGGTTGTGCGTCCTGTTCTGCGTCTACATGTACGTCGTGCGCGTGGTGGTGGTTGTGTCTTGGTGCGGTTTAATTATATAAGCCTGCTTCTGCCATCCCCCTTCTTCCCCCGTCGTCAGCCTCCATCTCCCTCTTCTCTCCGCTCTCTCTTCTCCACCACCGATCTCTCCTCTCTCCATCCTCCTCCCAGCCCGACTCGTTCATTCGCGCGCGTTCGATCCGGACTCACAATCACCTGATAACTCGTCTGGCTCGCCATCTGCGCATACCCGCGGAGCTGATTAATTGCCTCGCCCCTAGCGCCAGCCTCGACCGTACCATTTCTACCCTCGATCGCTCCTCCAGTCCGGACTCTCGACCTCCAGTTGCACTCACCTTCCCGCAACCACGTCTACATCGGTAGGATCTTTCGCCAGCTACCCGGCCAATCTACCCACACGCTCTCGCCCACACGCGGCAAACCCCCGGCAGCCCCACGCCAGTCGAGTCGCCATGCCGTCAGCCGATGACGAACGCGGGCACGACATCGAGGCCCAGAAGAGCTTGCTCAAGGACACCGATGCCGACGAGCACGAGATGATCGAGAAGAACACGGCCGAGCCGTCGGCGGCTGCAACCGTGGCCCCCGCCCAAGACGGAGCCATCAAATCGTCCACCGGATCTTCATCGCGGTCGTTCTTAATATGGACGCTGGTGAACACGCTCGCCACGATTGGAATTGTATGCTCTCCCTCCTCCCAAACTTGGATCTACTGTGGGGATTGGGGGTCAGCGAACGTGCTGGCCAGACCCGACCGCCCGCGATGGGATCGTGGAGCGTGTTGATCGCTAACTGTCGGATAGGTCTTCACGAACAAAGCGATCTTTGATGATCCATCTCTAAAAAAGATGCAGACGTCGTTCGCAGCTTTCCACTTTCTGTGCACGACGCTGACGCTGTTTGTCATCTCGCGACCGACATTTGGCTTCTTCGTCCCGCGGCGAGCCGGCTTCCTGGAGATTGCCCCGCTTTCCTTCGCGATGTGCCTCAACGTCATCCTGCCGAATCTGTCGCTTGCGTACTCCAGCATCACGTTCTACCAGATCGCGCGTATCTTGCTTACCCCGCTCGTCGCACTGATCAACTATGCCTTCTACCATGTGTCCATCGCCCGGAACGCCGCGCTGGCACTGATCCCTGTGTGCTTTGGCGTTGGTATCGTCTCATACTACGACACGCTGCCGGACCCGAACAAGCCGACGCAGGTCACAACGGCGGCGGGTGTCATCTTTGCTTTCTCCGGCGTGGTTGCGAGCAGCTTGTACACGGTGTGGATCGGCACGTACCACCGCAAGTTGAACATGAGCTCCATGCAGTTGCTGTTCAACCAGGCGCCAGTATCGAGCTTCTTGCTGCTCTACTTTATCCCGTTCTGCGACACCTTCCCAACGTGGTCTGGTGTGCCGATCAACCGATACGTTTTAATCATTCTTAGCGGCGGCTTTGCCAGTTTGATCAATGTGAGTTGACCCCTAGTGGTTCGAGAACAGGGTTTGAGTATGGTTGCTAACGGAGAACAGTTGAGTCAATTCTTCATCATTGCAGGCGCCGGAGCTGTCAGCAGCACGGTGGTTGGCCACGCAAAGACGTGCTCGATTGTCATACTCGGATGGATGGTCTCGGGACGCGCGGTCACGGATAAGAGCTTGTTGGGAATCTTGATGGCCATTGGTGGCATTATCACGTAGGACTGCCTTTATCACGGTTATGATGGGATGGTTAGCTGACATTTGCGATTTCTATAGATACTCATACGCCACACTCCAGGCCCGCAAATAGATATAGACGGCGAACGTCGGGGTTAGGGTTCTTTTTGTTCAGATTTCACCATTTGTGGCTTTGCTGGTTTCGTATCCGTGGTTTATAGACAGCTTTCAAAAGCATGAAAAGGGATACACGTGTGCGGAAAACAAAAAAATAAAAGCCACCGCGGGGCAGGCGGGAAGAACGCCTCCTTGTGGTGGGGTGGACGTAGAGAGGGGCAGCGGGATCGGACGTGGGGCGTTCGTGTTGCAATATTGTATTGGCTTATGCATTCCCTATTTAAGTACTACCTATTACCTAACCTTTCTTATTTCTCGAGTCGGCTGGTGGTGTTTAGTTTAATTTACGATTCTCGGGGTGTGGTTTTTCATTTCATTATTTTTGAGTCATGGTATATAATTATGGTTTAATGCGGATTGTGATTGAACAAGCGGCGATATCGTGCGTCTCAACGTTGACACTTTCTTCCTTGCGAGGGTAGGTGGTATCGATGGCTGCGCGGCGGCACTGGCCGGACACGGCGGGTTGGACCTGCTCGGTTCATCGAGCGTAGATGTATTGATACTTATATAGACGGGGGACGGCATGCCGCCGTGTAACTATTGGCAGGCATGCAGAAGATATCGCAGGGAGCAGATACGAGGCCGTTGGAGTCGTATATCAGAGACGATGGGGTTTCAAGAGTTCGCCGTGGCGTGATGCTGGCGTGTGGAGGCCACCCACGTTCCTTATCGGCTGCACGATTGATTACTTGCCTGGACGTGCATACGTCTGGTTCTCGAAGCAGCGTGCACGAGCGCGCATGGTTGGACAGCTTGATAGATAGATAGACAGATAGATAGATAGATACTTAAGTAGATAGAAAAAGTAGGTAGACGACGCCCATGTAGATGAGCTAGATGGAGGTTGTTCCCTCGCTAGTATAGTACTGCGTCTTCGGCCCAGCTCGGCTCGGCAATGAGGCCCACCTTGTCCAGTTTGAGGTCTGATACCACAGAACCCCACACCAGCTTGTTTTCCCGCCCTTGACGCGTCACAAATTCAACCGAGCCTTGGAGGATTGGAGGAGTTGAACTCAAAATCGGTGCCGTTGCATCGCATTGGCTGCATCGAGGCTGGTAGGTACCTTTCGTCGCCCGTCCGCCGCATCGACAGTACCTTCCCGCCGGTGAAGGCCCTGGTGGGGAGTCTAGTGAGGTCTCGCACGACCGGAATCGACAGTCCGTCGGGGCGGACGAGGGACGCCTTTGAGGGTCGAAAGCAAGTTAGCTTCCGTTGCTCCAGCGCACTGGCTTCCCTTCGCGCGCGTGCTCGTTTGGCTGTTCCCCGCATTTTCTGGTCAAAGGATCTAGCGTCGACATGTCTCGGATCGAAGGTCTCGCCAATGCTTGTTTTTTTTATCCGGGGTAGACTGCGAAGCAATCGCGATTCTGGAGCTTGGCTGCTGAGGGGTGGTGGAGATATCGATAGTGGTTGGTTGGTTGGTGGGTGGTGGTGGTACCGTGCACTGGGGAAGAACTGGGTTTGGATTCGGCGCCCATGTTGCGTGACGCCGGAAGCGGCCGGACGAGCGTATACACAACCTACGCGGACGTACTACGTCAACTTTACCTACAACGGGGGAGGAAAGTATGCTCGAAGCAGTCGGGAATCAGGCCGATGTCAGGCTACTGCTCCTGCTGGTGTCTGGGGGTCGACGACGGGTATATAAACAGGCTGGGAAGCCCGTCGAAAAGAGAGTCTACAGATACAGAGACCAGAAGCAACATACAGTCTGCCTACCATACATACTCTCGACGCACTGCCAATCGATCATATATCGATCGATATCCTCTTTTACAAACATCCACGATTGACATCGTCTCTATCCTCCCGCAGTACGGTTTGTTGGCTTCGGACTCAGCAAAATGGCAGCAAACGGCAGCATCCCGACTGAACAATGGGCCATGGTCGTCGAGAAGAAAGGAGGGCGTAAGTTGTTCACATACCCATACTTCTTTGCGTGCTTGCTAGCTTTGTCCATTGTGGTATTTTGGAACTCAAGCTGACATTGATGTCGGATGCAGCATGCGTGTACAAGAAGATCCCCGTCCCCAGGCCAGGCCCGGACGAAGTGCTCATCAACATCCAGTACTCCGGAGTCTGCCACACCGATCTCCACGCCATGATGGGTGATTGGCCACTCGATACCAAGCCTCTACCCCTGGTGGGTGGACATGAAGGCGCAGGCGTCGTCGTCGCCATTGGCGAGCTGGTGGAAGACGTCAAGGTTGGAGATCTTGCCGGCCTCAAGTGGTTGAACGGCAGCTGCATGGCCTGCAGCTTCTGCCAGCAGTCCGACGAGCCGTTGTGCGGGAAAGCCCTGCTGTCTGGGTTCGTCGCCCTCCCATACCCATCTCTCGAACCCCTCCCTCCCTCCCTCCAAGGCGGGGGAATGGAGAATGTTGCTAACATGTTTCTCCATCCACTGTTTAGCTACACTGTCGATGGCACATTCCAGCAATACGCGATCGGCAAGGCCGCGCACGTTGCTCGTATCCCGAAGGGCACAGACCTCAAGTCCGTTGCCCCGGTCCTTTGCGCCGGTATTACCGTCTACAAGGGCCTAAAGGAATCCGGTGCCCGCGCAGGTCAATACGTTGCCATTGTCGGTGCTGGTGGCGGCCTCGGCTCCCTCGCCCTGCAATACGCCCGGGCGATGGGTCTGCACGCGATCGCGATCGATGGCGGCGTGGAGAAGCAGCAGGCCTGTTTGGAGCTCGGCGCGTCAGCGTACGTTGACTTTACGACGACCAAGGACCTGGTGGCGGACGTGAAGCGGGCGACGCCAGACGGGCTGGGTCCGCACGCGGTGCTGTTGCTGGCGGTCAGCGAGCGGCCGGTCCAGCCGGG
>KI966440.1:90039-178236 GCA_000525045.1 Drechslerella stenobrocha 248 | reverse complement strand
AGACTCGCGTTCGCGGCGTAGCTGCTGCGAGGCGCCGTGGGGCCCGTCGCCGTCGTCGGCATTCTCGTTGTCATCGTCATCGCCGTCGTCGTCGTCATTGTCGTTCTCGCCATCGGATTCCTTGTCGTCGTTGTCGCTGCCCTCCTCGTTCTCGTTCTCGTTCTCGTTCTCGACGTCGTCTTCCATCATGGTGTCTTCGACATCATTGTCGGGGGAGGATGGGCCGGAGCCTATGCGGGACACTCGCTCGTTCGCTAGGTTAGCTAACCACTCGTTCGGATCGCGTCTACGCGTGGAGGGAGGAGGGAGCGGACGGCACCTTTCCCGTCGTCGGACTGGGTGCCAGCGAAGGAGTCCATGGCCGGCGGGCGTGCAGGACGAGCGGGAGCTGGTGATGATGTCTGGAGTGTGCTGCCGCTGAAGGCATTTGGAGAAGCTCGAAGTCGAGCAGGCCGCTTAGTAGCTCATCCAATGCGCCTGCAGCTGCCGGGGTCCCATATCGAGACGAGTTACACAGGCGATGCACCTCACCCAACACATTTACTGTCGGAAAGGATCCTATCAAAAGGATTAAAGTGTATGACATTGCGCCTTCCCGTATCTAACCGCCCCCTCGAGTCGCTATGCTACGCGATTACTACTGTACACGGAAAGCAGCATGAGAACCATGTGGAGCGATTTGCTCCTTGCAAAATAAGGACACACAGTAGGAAATCACACACCGCCTACAGGGGTTTCGCGGGGGGCGTCATAGGCCAGTGACCTCTCATTGGGCGGCTTGAAGTCGGAATCAGCACTTTGTTCATGTCATAGCCGTTCCCTGGGACTGATGATGCTTTCACCGTTGGCTCACTGTCAAACGATATCAATAAATCATCTGGCCCTGCCCCCTTTGATGACGGCTGACTGTCCGGTGGGGTTGACAGACCTCCATCCCAGCGCTCGTATTCGTGGACGTGGTCCGGTAGCCTCGCTGGTGTCTTCTTTCCCGCAAACATGGGCTTGCTGCTGGCGCTATTGATATTTGCGGGCCAAACCGGGGTACCAGTTCCCACCTTGCCTGAAGGGCTCGGCTTGAGCATTGCGGGCCAAACCGGGGTACCAGTTCCCATCTTGCCTGAAGGGCTCGGCTTGAGCATTGCGGGCATCATGTCTGTTGTCTTCACTTCCGCAAGTCGCTCTGCTAAACGGTCCATCTCCCGCGCGGTCTCGTACTCGAAGTTTGTATATTTCGCCTTGACAGGGCAGTTGTCACATTTGCAACTTTCGCGGCACTGTTTAGGACAACGATGACCGCACGGGAGAATCTTCAGGCATCTGTCGATACATTCAACATCTGAATGATCGTATCTAACAGTGGGAAAGGTTAGCACCCCTGTCCAAGATCGTCCCAAGAGAGCGCTGGTGGGATACATACGGGTGGCAATTCAGTGTGCATGCATGCCCACATTCCAGGTGTTCTCCACACTTGGCCTTGCACCCGCCATTGAGGGAAATCCAATCGGAAACATCTGCATAGAAACTCGAGTTAACAAGACTGACATCGATGTTTGTTTTCAGACCTGCGGCACTTACGTTCAATGTAGATGGTACGCTTGTGTCGCTGGCACGTCAACGGCAGTGTGGTACTAATTGCTGTTGGTTTGCTATCAGTGCGTATGGTCAGCTTGTTCGAGGCAACGCCTGTGCGCTAGTGAAGCCAACGGTTACCGTTCATTCATGATTTGTAGAACGTCCCACCAAAGCCCGCTGACTTGGGACAACAATCCAGCATCACCAAACATATAGAACCCTCGTTTAGCGCGCTATAATCCCGCACGGAATATCAGCACTAGAGCTCAGCGTCATCTACTATATTCACAACAGGTGTGTATACCGATAAAGCGACGCAGACACGGTTTGAAACCTACCACACCCTAGGTTAGCACGAAACTCGCCACCTTGTTCGCCAGGTATATTTATCGACTCACGCTTAAAAACCCGATCGAACCTTTCTGATTGCTACGGCATAGTGACAGTATCACTACCTCATTCTCTTCTCCTTGGTAGCTGTCCACTGTAGCGACCCTCATTCGGTCGTCTCCGTGGTGGAGACGGGGATGACGGCGGAGCAGCCTATATATCTCCCTCACTTGACCCGAATAAAACGTAAGAATCGTGATATCTGGTTGCCTGAAGCCGTTCTCCACGAGATAGTTGCAAAAGTTAACCACCATCTGAGCTTCATGCACATTCTTCTTCGACATCTCATCTTGTTCCTCGGGTATTTGGTGCGCGTAGAAATAGAGATTTGCATTCCCCATCCCTGGCACTGAGGGCATGTTGAGGACTTGAACATCGTCGTCCAATTCGGGGTAAATAGGCATGAGGATCTGACGAATCTCCGGACGCATGCGACGCTGCCTTGTCAACATTGTATAGTCGACGCCATTTTTAACCAGGCGTTCAAACATAGATATGGCGAGATTGTAGGGCTCTTTTTCGAGCAAGGGTACGCTACACTGTCCCTTCAACTGTTTGTGGTCGCCAACGAGGATTAATTGCTGGATGCTTGGGTAGCAAGCAGCGATTAGTGGGCCTTCGAGAGTTTCCGCCGCTTCCTCTATGAGACAGATCTTAGGCTGCATCGACGCCACCAAGCTCCTGTACTTACCCACACCTGTCGTCGTCATCCCTATAATTTTCGCCCGCTTGAGTATGTGTGCATCCTTCTCCCATCGTGCAATCTTTAGCTCGGCCACCCAATACGCGTACTCTTTGCTAAGCGCTCTCATCTCCTTTTCAACAGCAGCAATGAGCCTCCTCTCAAGCCGCTGGTACATCTTTGGCCGGAGGTGGGTCGGTATCAACCAGACGTCAGCAGTCTTTATCGCTGCTTGAATTTCTTCCTCCATAATACCGATAGTAGAGACGGGCTCATTGTCGCGCCTGAGTTCGATCCAGCGCCCTCGTAGCTTGCCATCGAACTCATCATCAAATTCAGCCTCTCTGTCTTTTAGTTCTTCGATACTGGTGTCCTCTTCCTCAAATTCCAAGCATATGTCTGATTTTCGGACAATTGGCTGGAGGTAATCACCTAGCCATGCTGGGATTGGATCAATGGTCCTGTTTCGGTAGCGGGATGAGAACTTAACCCATTCCTCTGAAACACTGTTCCACGAATTTCTTTGGGCTAGGGAGATCAAGTTGTACTGTAAAAGGAGGTCGGGCGTGATGCTGGATTCGTTCAAGCTCGCCAACAGTTCAGACGCCCTTTGGTCTAATCGCTTGATCGCTTTTCTGCACTTGCTGAGCGTAGAGCCTTGTACCTCAAACGAGTCTGAAGCTTTGCGTACGTTGTACAGGGTGCGGTTTTTGATTTTATCTTGGTCCTGTGTTCGCCCCCCGAGCCTGACGACATTGGGCTCAAGCTCGATGATGTAGCGCAAAAGCTGGTCGAGAGCATGATTGGTGTGGCATGCAACTATGATGGGTGGATCACGACTGGTTTGGTTGCGTATCATAACTGACAGTGCCTTGACACTGACAAATGTCTTCCCGCACCCGGGGGGGCCCTGAACGATTGCCAATTCCTTTGTTAGTATCCTCTCCACAGCCTCCAATTGTGATTTATCCATGCTGGTTGTGAGATCCCTCTTCGATGGAAACTGCTTCAAAATGTTGATATCCCTAAGCTTAGATGTATCTGCTTGGTCGTTGAAGCATGGAGTCAGATCAATTGTGGGATACTCCTGGAGGAAATGTGGGGCTCGAATTCGTGTGTCTTGAAGTGTAAGAATCCTACTGAGTGGGAAATCACGTTCCATTCTTTGGAGGGCCTTCAGGGTGTGCTTGAAAGCTTCAAAGTATCCTCGGCGTGATTCAACCATTATCCATACTTTGGTGGGATCTATCTCCAGCTCGTCAGTTTCGAACAAGATATCGATCTCGGGCCCGTTTGGCAAGTCGGGATCCAAGCCATCCTGGGGTCTTGCTGCGATTGTGGCAATCCGGACAACGCTTTTGAAATCGTCTGTAGTCAAAGCGACCAGAGTGCCGGGGCACAATCGCTTGGAATGTTCCCAGCGAATCTTCTTTCTTGCACGGTCGGTTGAAAAGTTCATCTTGACGCATATGCCGAGCGATGGAGTCATCGTGACGCCAATGACCCTGCAGTTCTCATATATGCACAGGTCATGGGAGTCATCCATCTGCGGCTCGGCTCTGAAGATGCCAACCATGTCGCGTAGGGGTGAGAAGGAGTCCTCGCGGAGGAGCTCGTAGTGTGCTTCGAGATACTCATCAACGGAGCGCCAGGGATTCGAAATCTCATTGGTTGGTAGTTCAACCTCACTGCTCATTAGCTCGGCGGCGCTGGGGACCTCCGGCTTCGCTCGCCATCCGCCGGCCTCAGCAAGACTCTTGCCGGCCCTCTCAAATTTCTCCACGAGCGGGTTCCGAGGAACTGCAGTATACTTGTTTCTTTCTCTATTTTCGGTGGGGCGTTTATTTGCTATGATCCGCTCCGAGAGGTGGGCGTTCATCTCGCCGTCGTCCTGGACGAAAAAGTCGTTTGGCTCATCGCGCTGTTTCGGTTGGCTGGGGCGGTTTTGTTTCTCCGGGTTTCCTGCGATGACGAGTGGCGGGCGGTCATGCGTCGTCTGTTTTTTGCCCTGTCGCTGGGGAGCTTGGTGATTGCGGTTCCTGTTATGCTGCTCGCTGGAACTCTGTTGCGTTCCGTAGTAGGCGTCGTCCCAATTCTTGTCATACATTTCCTGTGGTCGCTGCTGTTGCTGTTGCTGTTGGTGATGATAACCGCCGCGGAAGCCGTCTGTGTGGCCTTGCCCGGGATGCCCGTTATCACGCCCAAAGGTTCTGTTTTGAGGATCGAAGCCAGACATGTTGATGTGCTGGTGATGGGCGTATTGTTATTGTTGTTGCAAGATAGTAGGTGTCCGGTGAACCGGCCTGCCGGTGGTTTTATCTGGCGGCGTAACTGCGATAGGCCAGTCGCCAACGGCGTCTTTGAACTAGACTAGTAGCAACTCTAGGCGTTAAGGGGACAGGCCGGACAATGGGACCGGAGGTGGCGCTGTGCTGATGTTGTCAATAGATACCTTTGTCAGCGTTCTAGAAGACAAAAGGTGTTGGATGATGTTGCAAATGCCCAAACAGGCTAGTGGTCACACAGACAACAAGCTGGGTCAAGGGAAGAGAAGGACAACAGAAGATACCTCGATCCGCAGCTGGCGCAGAAGGGAGGGGATTGTCGGCACTAGCCAGCAGGCCTGGGCAAAGGAGGGCGGGGCAATTGCCGATGGGGAGAGAGACAGAGAGAGGGAGCAAGAGAGGGATGGAGACCTGGGGAGAGGCCCGCCTACGACGTTGGCGGTGGTTCAGGCGGATGATGGAGGGGAGAAAGGTGGTGGTGAAGGTGGGGGAGGGGGAAGAGAATAGAAGAGTGCAGCAGCTGGAGCCAGGTGTTATATACACCAGCTGGGGACGTGTGTCTATACGCCAGCTGAAGACCGACGTTCTGCTGAGGCCTCCGTCCCCTGCAGAATATAAGGTCGTGACGTTTGCCCTGGTCCATCTTCCAAACGGTGCCTGAATTGCCCAAAGTAGCGTCTACAACACCACAGGTCCGCATTTACGATATCGGTGGTACTAGTTGATTGGGTATATAACACGGTCTATATCTACTGCGCACACGCATCTCGACATCAATCCAGCTCCCGTCCCTCCTTCAGCAGCTTCTTGCCTTCGTCCGTCAGCTTGAACTTCTGTATCTTCCCACTCGCGGTCTGCATGTAGTCCCTTCTGTCAGCACGCGTACACACCATCTACCGTGGATACCATCCGACAACGCCTGTCGAACCATCGTCTTACCTTTGGCAAAGTCCCGCCCTCCAAGTCCTTGATCCAAAACACATACTTCGGCGTCATATGTCGCGGTAGCTTTTGCGATACCCACTCCCGTACCTCCTGCTTCGTGATCGTGGTCCCCTCCGTTGGCAGAATAAACGCCGCTACGCACTCGCCATATCGCTCGTCCGGAACGCCCACGACCGAGACCTCAGCAACAGAAGGATGCTCAAACAGCGCATTCTCAATCTCCAAGGGGTCTTCACCATGATTAGTCCATACGCCAACTTGGGTGGGAGAATCTGAGGCGGCTATAGTACTCACGAATGTTCTCCCCGCCCCGAATAATCAGGTCCTTGATCCGGCCTGTGATCTTGACAAATCCATCCGCATCCATCTCTGCCTCATCGCCCGTGAACATCCACCGCGTCCCTTCTTCATCATCTATCATCGCCTCTGCTGTCCTCGCCGGATCGTTCCAGTAGAATTTTTGCAACTACACATACACGCGTTCACACTTAGTGTTATGGGGCCCCACGAAAGAATCAGATGCATGCGTGCTTACACAGTATCCCGCCGTCGCAAGCTCTCCCTTCTCACCGATGGGCAGTACCCGCGTGCGGTCGTGTGTATCCACAATTTTGGCTTGCGTATGTGGCAGCAGTCGACCAACGGTGCTCGTCCGTTTATCGATCGCTAATCCATACGCATCCATTGCCCTTTGTCAGTCTACAAACCAGCCATATAGCGGGTAAAAATACAGGGAGGGAGGGCATGAACTCACGGTCGTCCGGAAACGTCATCAGCGTGACCGGTGACGTCTCTGTCATTCCGTAGCATATCGCTAGACGCAGGAAAACAAGTCAGCATTGCAACATTGGCCAAATCACCCTCTCTCCCGGTGCACAACTATAACGCTAGATATCGCATACTTAAATCGTTCAAATTCAGCTCGCGATGCAGTTTCCGCATCAGCTCGATCGGCACTGTCGTCCCCGCTGCGATCCCCGTGCGTAACCGCTCGAACCCCTCATTCTTGACCTTGCCGTGCTTGATCAGCTCCAAACAGGCGAGATACATCGTCGGCACGCCGTGGAGCGCCGTCGCGCGTTCGTCCTGCACAGCGTGCAGGGCCTTAGTCGGGTCAAATGCCTCGCTCGGGAAGACGATAGTCGATCCGTGCGTCATGCATGCAGAGTAACCGAGGACGCAGCCGAAACTAGATGCATTCACGCGTTAAATTAGAACCGGCCTGACCAAGCCTTTGCGCATATAAAATAAATATATCCCCACGTAGGGCGTACGGGAGGGTGTAATCAATACCAATGAAACAGCGGCGGCGGGCAAACCACAACGTCGTCGTCCGTCAGCCGCATCCGGTCTCCGATAAACTTGCCGTTATTCAGAATATTCACATGCGTCAGCGCCGCCGCCTTGGGCATCGCGGTCGTACCGCTCGTGAACTGAATGTTGCAGATATCATCCGGATGCACATCCACATCGATCCCCGACCCCCCCAACGGTGACGGCGCCCCGTCTGCAAAGACATCCTCATACGCGGAAAAGTAGCCAAACGTGGACTGCGGGATGCGGCCAGCGCTGTTATCGATCATGACGACATCTCGCAAGGACTAATTATAAGCCACCACCGTCAGCGAACAATATAAGCACCCACACACTGGCCCCAGTATAACGCACGGTATCGAACGCCAAAAAGTCAAGGGTGGACATCCACGTACCGGCACAATCTCACTCTGCACCCCGGAATACGGCGCCTCCTTCCTCCTCCCCTCGAACCCAGGCACTAGGGTTTCCAACAGCGGAACATTGCTCCTAGGCCCTTTAAACGGCAGATTCGTCTCCGCCGATATCACCAGCCACTCCGACGTCAGATGCCGCAGCGCAGCGACGACCTGCGCCGGTGTAAAGGCCGGGTTAAGCGGCACCAGTATCGCACCGAGCTTAAAGACCGCGTAGTGAAGTAGCGCAAACTCCGCGTTATTGCCCAAACATGCAGTCACGCGCGACCCCTTTGTCACGCCCAGGCGGGCGAGGCCACGCGCCAGCTGTGAGGACTGCGCGTCGAGGGCGTCGTAGGTCAACCGGATGGATTGGTGCGAGGAAACTACACTGTATGAATACAAGTCCGTCCTCAACTCGTTAGTGGATGTCTTCATAGTATGGGTATGTTCGTACTGTCAGCCAACGTACGCGGTTCTGTCGCCATGCTGCTTCACAATTTTGCTAAGGTACCCGTGGCAGGTGTCGTGCAGTAGCGCCGGCTGTGACAATACGGTTAGTTATCGACATTCTAGACCTATATTGCGTTGGGTGTGCACCCGTGTCCAAAATGCAACAGCTGGAGTCTATGTTATAGTAGTACCTCTTGAGGACCAGAGTACTTTGACTGTGTCAGCAGCGTCCGGGCAGTTGTGATGACGGATATCGAGCCCCTCGACGGCGCACGAGGACATGTATATATCGACGGTAACCGCAGCGGTAAGCGTGTGCGCAGCAGCCTCTGCGGGATGCTAGAGGCCAGCATTTTGGGCCAACGAGGTCCTCGAGCCCCTACCGGTACAACTTGAGGTTCGAGGTTGTGGTATAATCTTCCCTTGCGTGGTGTATCTCGATCGACGGTCTAGCGATATTGTCTGCAACCTGCGAAATCAGCGTCCAGGCGTCCTGTGTGCTTATATAAAGCGGATGACAACATGAGGTCGAGATCTAGATGCATCAGCGTCGTTGGGTTCGGCTTCCCCAACAACAGGAGCCCGAAAGCGCAGGCATACGACATCCGATATCCCCAGATCAGATATCTCGCGGCCTGCCCCTGGCCTAACTTCCTCTCTCGATCTAGTGGCGCGGGTTGCTCGAACAGGAAGACCGTCGCGCACATTTGCACGCCGGATTTCCCCGCATCCATCGATCTTCACATGCATGCACCCGCTGCCGTCCCGAGGTCGCATCCAACCGGATTTCTCAGGGAGTATACAAGTATACGTATTGCCGATATAGAGATGACTTCTTACGCCTTGCAGGGGTACTGGTAGCAACTATAACATCATTATATCGTATCGTATAGCTTATACTCATCATAGATCTAGACGCCTCGCCTCCACGCAATATCGAACCTCATTATACATACAGAACTCAATTTAGAGTTACACATAAAAAAAAAAAAACGAAAACATTAGCAGTGTTGCTACATTCCTGATGCGCCCGAGGAAGATACAACAAACATGATCGTACAGTTAGATTAACCCCCCAACCAAGAAGATATAGCAAACAATAATTTACGGGGAGAGGGTCTGTGAAAGTTAAGCACCTGAATTGCTGGGAGATATGATGCCAAAGTATATTAGTAGGGAATGCAATGCCCGGGTCCGCGGGCCGGGATATCCCGATATGCCTAGAGATTCGTCCAGCAATCTGTCGTAACCCCCAAAGTTCAAAAAATAAAAATGCTCCTTAGAAGTCTCGGAAAAACTCTTCCTCCCGGGCGTGATGCTCTGGCCGGTATGGAGATAGGTCCGGTGATGGCTGCGGGTACTCGTCAAAATACCTCGTGTCGCCAGGGAATGACAGCTCTACATCCAGGGGAGGTTCCAGTCAGTATGAAATTGGCTCTTTCGGTTCCCTCCGGATAAACCTCGTAGGGCTAGACTTACCAGGAACTAGCGGCCCGTTCATCCTCTGCTCGCTCAGCGCTTTCCAATCGATCCCAAAGAAGAATGGATGGCTCTTCACATCCCGCGCTCCGTTCACTAGATTCCCTAACCGACTCGACAGGTCTGCCTCGCACAATCTGCTGATAAAGTCCCGCGTTGTCTCATCTAACGCTGCGGGGAATGATATCCGCCCTTGAACGATCTTCTCGTAGATCGCGAAGGGGCTGTTATCGTAGAACGGTGGGAATCCGCAGAGGAACTCGTATGTCAGGATGCCAAGCGCCCACCAGTCTACAGCAGTCGTATGGCCACGCGATTGGATCACTTCTGGGGACAGGTATTCCGGTGTGCCACTGCATCAACAATCAGCAACCTGCTAACCAGTGCATGCGCTAAAGGAAACTTCATACCAGAGCGTGTATGTTTCTTGCGACCCGATCTTCTTCGCGAATCCAAAGTCCACGAGCCTGCAGACCGTGTCAGTGATCAAGCAGGCGCACAATACGTATTCAGGGCAATGTTTGCATACTTTACGTGTCCTCTGGCGTCTAGTAGAATATTCTCTGGCTTTAGGTCGCGGTATACAATGCCACGGTCGTGCAAGAATTCCAATATTAGCGCCACCGAGGCAATGTAGAACTGTGTCTGGGCCTGGCTGAACCGTCGCATCTTTCGCAAATACGTAAACACTTCGCCGCCAGGCGAGTATTCCAGCTACAACGCGACAATTAGCCTTCATGACGCCCGGCCGGGTGGAGAAAAGCATAGCGACCTTACCAGCATGTAGAGGTTCTCCTTATCCGACCACGAGGCGTACAAATCCACAATGAAGGGCTGCGGCCGCGCCACGCTCAGCAGCATTCGTTCGTTGAGCACATGCTCGACTTGCTTCAGCTTCACAACTATCAAAACAGCCCACGTCAACGACTCGTCCACTCTGTACTGCTTCCCGTCCGTCGGTGCGGCGTCGGAGACACATACCATCTTTCTTCTTCAACACCTTGAGCGCATAAAACTCCGCCCCAGATGTGCGATGCTCCTTCCGCGGCCTGACCAGCCAAACGCGCGCGAAAGTGCCCGTGCCCAGCGTCCGTAGCAGCTCGAATTGGTGCGCGTCCAGCGCCGGACACGCGCTCCGAGTCTCCGTGCTGGCTTTGCTGGCGTTGATTATCGATGCTATCTTTTGCGGCTCTGACGGTGATATCGCGGGGGCGAGCGCTGTCGGGTCCATTCTGTAGCGCCAGGGGGCGTTAGCTTGTCAACCTTTTCATTCTCCCAAAAAATTTTTCTTGATCTTAAATTTTTGTCGTTTCATGTCGCAGGATTGATCAATGTTTTTCGCTAGCGCGGGGGTGCGCTTCGCATAAACTATATCCAGCGCCTGCCGATACAAACAAAGAAAAAAGATAGGAAGAAATTGGACACGGACGCGATCGTGCATGAAAGATAAAATGAAGCGACAACAATCAAGAAAAGCAGAAGGGGTAAGACATACGGATGACTAAAGTCCAGCTTCATTTCAATCTCCATATCGTCCTCGTCGAAGTAAGTGTCCGAGCTCCCAGCAGGTGAATTGACGCCGGAGTCCGGGTCCGTCAGGTGCAAGTCGCGCAGGGGCGCGCTGCAGTTTGCGCTGACCGTCGGCGAAAGAACAAGCGGGCTGAACATAAAGTTGCCACAGCCGCTGGGGCTGTTCAACTTGGCACCACCAGCCGCAGCTGTAGCCATATGAGGTGCGGCAGATCTAGGTTTCTCTGAGTATCCGACGGAGCTGGCCCCTAATGGTGTGGATTTGATCGTAGACGGGTTGATGTTTGGCTGCTGCTGCTGCCGCTGCGAGTGGAGGACATGAGAAGCAGCAACAGGGATGAAGTTGGACATGCCAGAGTAAGGCGGCCTGGTGGCGGTGGCGATAGTAGCGGAAGTCATATCAATGTCGTTATCGGTGTAGATCTGGTGACTGTTGATGTGGAAGAGATCTATCTCGAGGGAGTTTGGGTCGAAGGACGGGGCGTAGTAGGAGGACGGGGAGCACCAGTGGGGAACAGGTGCAGTTATTCCTACTGCTAGAGCAGCGGGAGCGCACGTGTTATAAGACAGCAATGTACCTGAATGGGGGGATGTCCGATGGAGCTTGCAGGCGACAGAGTCGGTGCGGCCATATGGCTTGTCGCCGTCGCAATGGGTTCGCTTTAAGCTTGGAGACACTGTGACGGCTAAGACATGCTATGGAATCCAATCCGGGGCAGAGTTTTTGGTAGACAGGCGGCGCTGGATTGTTGCCTGGTAAGCACGATAGGTTTAAGCTGAAAGCTTATCCCCTGTGCTGCTTAAAGCTTCGGGCGTGCCTGTCCAAGACGTTTGGGGTTCCTGAGGGGCCGGCTGGTCTGACGGCCCGGGTGCGAAAGTTTTCTCGCTGGCCGAGTTTGAGCTGGTTGAGGTTAATCCCGAAAAGCTAGCAGAAAGCATACACACAGAACTCGGGCTGCTGTAGCGGGCCGAACACGAGCGATGAACCGACAGAGCACGCAAGGAAGAATATGTCGATGGCGATAGGCGGAGAGAAGAGCAAGGTCTGATTCGGTGCGCGCAAGGCAGCGAGTGCTGTTATAGTTATAAGCAACTGGGACCCAGCCAGGCTGCTGAATATTAATCGTCCAACCGGCTATACGACGGTCCCATGCTCGTACCGGCCCCCGCGCGCTGGCTGGTACCTAGCCATTGCTGTTACGGCTAGCTGGCTACGTTACCAGCCTTTGTTTGAGATCACTGGGCCGCGGTGAGGGGGCTAAATACATCGAGCAAAGCGTTCCGCCCCTTGCTCGATAGCCATGCCCATGCTGTTTGTCTGCCTTTCCGTCCCGTGCGCGCCATTATGCAGGGCGTCAATACCACAGACACAGCCGGTTAAGTGGAATAGACACGTTTGGCAAGATTCCATCAGTTCCAAGTGCTGTTGATTTGAACCGGCCCTGTTGTGAATGAACGGTCAGAATGCGGAATCGGTCATGATCACAGCAGCGGCCAAACAGGATTTGGCCTTGCTGATTGATTACTTCTTTGGCCGGTTACATCCGCGTCATTGCCTTGCCACGGGCTCGCCATCGCTGGGCTAAGGCTGAGCTGATGATTTGAGCAGATGCCATGCCCTGTGGAACCTTGTATATCTTTCCTCCCTGTGGGCCTCTTGCTCGAGCGTGCATGAATGTTCCGTGGTCGTCCTGGTTCGTGTGCTGGGCATGTGAGGACTACCGCAGGCCGGCTCACATGCATGGACAAAGCCGGTTAGCCCAACGTTGACGTTACTTGGCGGCGGCTCAGAGCTGGCGAAAAGGACCGCCTGGGGACGTGATTGATCAATTGCTTTTCGGGGTAGGTGATGTCTTCGGATGGCCGCCAGCGCATGCTGAATGCACGAGGGTGCACGGTTGTACAGTCGATGGGTGTGCTCGTGTGTTATGGTGTTCCTTTGGTGCTAACAGCCATCCTGCCATTCGCCCGGCGGCCGCCCTCTACGTTATATTATAACACTCCGGCGGCACTGTTGTATACGGCACAGCGGGAATACCTAAACAAGGCGGCAACGATCCAGTTCGTCTTCTACTACGGAATAACATTTGGTATCAGGTTGGACGGCCGGATTTGCGGGGGGCTTCCTGCCTTGGATAAGGAAGGTAGTACTTTCCCGCCAATTGTCATATGATATTTCCATGGTACACCAGACAAAGCAAGAACACGCTTCTATAACGACCGCAATATGATATAATATGTATTGATACAAACCCGACAACCCTCCGAATCCCCCACCTTCATCTCGCACAGCCGTGCCTCGGATGATTCTTCCTGTCGTTACAGACTAAGTCTTGGACTAGGCGCCTCCCCTGGTGTTCAGGATCAGTGCGACGATGAGGCTGTAACAAGCTGTTAGTTGGCTGGCCGCCCTGGTGGTGATTGTCGGGGAGGTCAACGTACCCGTAGAGGCCCAGGACTTCCGCGAAAATGAGAATCAGGACCTGATGGACTTGGTCAGTATCTACTGTTTACAGAAGGATTGTGGCCGATAGCGGATCGTCTCACCATTCCAACATAGACCCTGCTCTGCGACATATACGCCCTTACACCCTACAGATAGAAACTGGGCGTTAGCCGTCGTTACAGGCTGACAAGGTTCCGAAGTCCGTCCCCATACCGCATCTCCGACCGTCCCGATCGCATACCCTGCCCCTAGCCCCGACAGCCCGACGCTCAGGCCGGCACCTAGGTGCAGGAAGCCCTGGAACAGACTGTAGCTCTGGGTTGGCCCCAAATCACTGGCGATCAACACCGACACCACGAGCGAGTACACGCCCAGGATACCGGACATGACAACCGGGATGAGAGATTTCATGATGAGCTCCGGGCGGAAGATACCAACGCCGGAGATGCCGATGCCGGATTTGGCGGTGCCGAAGGCCGCACCAGCGCCTATTTCCCCGTCCCTCACGTTAGCGTCATTGTTGTCATGTGGCGGGGATGGGTTCGATAGATGACTTACATCCGAATATCATCTGCAGACAGGTCGGAATTCCGTCTGGTTAGCTGTGCTTTCATACGGGCTGGGTGCTCGCCGTCGACGGGGTGGTGGGTTACGTACGGCGAAGGCTACGCCGGCCTATTCCAGGTGCTAGTCAGCGTGTGTACAATGCCAGAGCACATGCAGGGGAGAAAAGACATGTGGTGAAGCGTACCATCCCAAAGAACGGCGCGAATGCCGGCGTGAGAACGTTGTGATCTGACATGGCCTCCCGTTGGGTGTGTTATTGGAGATGGTGATATAAATATGTGGCTTGGGGGCTGGCGTGTCTCCCTGGCTGCCCTTTCTCGTCCTCCGGAGACTGCGGATCGAGTTGTTTGCACGCTTCGAGGCCGCTGTTCGATGAGCGGATATATAAGAAGCCGAATGCGAAGTCCGCAATCGGTGGAGTGGAGCGGCGTCGACGGGGTGCGGCGGTGGTTGGATTCCTAAGTTATATCGCTGTGGACATCTCGATGATGAAATTGGGCGGACAGAACAGGTCGCGTTGGCGACGGGGCTTGGCAGTGCCAAGCTGGACGACGGCAACACTTTCCTTGGCACAATGGGGGTTATTTTCGGCGCCAGGAACGGTGATGCCTTGCGAGACTTCGATATAAGACGGAGTCAGCACCGAGGTGGCTTGCATATGGAAGGCCTAGCTGATATAGATCTGGATGCGTTAACATCCCGACTGCTATATCTACGGATCCAGCAAGGTAGGTAGGTATACGGGACCTAATTATAAGTAGGCACTTGTGTGTCTGGGTCCAGTGGAGCAAGCAGCTCCACTCATAGGATTCGACAAGGCGCACTCCGCCATGGTGGTGAGACGACCTCGCAAGATATCCCTTGGACTGGTAGTCCGAGACGCCGGGTATCGTCAGATATGCAAGCGAACGAGCAAGTCAACCGCATCTGGTTTCGAGACCAATATCTGCCTGGCCGGCGGGCATCTAGATAATAGACATCCGGGGCAATGCACATGGGACAAATCTCGTCTCGGAAAAGCCCAAGCAGACAACCAGCCAGCCAGCCAGCAGCCAGCCAGCCAGCCAGCCAGGTCGGCGAACGAGCTAGTGAAAGAGCTACCTTTGCGAACTGCAATGTAACGTGCGGCAGGCATCGTCGCGGGATCGATGCAGGTACGTGACAATGATGTACATACATGACACGGCCGTCGACTCCATAAGGCGCCGTCCATCACGACACCGTGCATGCGCTCCCACGGCCATTTGCATCGGTGCGCCGACAGACCCAAGAACCTCAATGTAGAATTCCGCTGGCGAACCGGCAAGCAAGGGGACGTGAAACACGCGATTGCGTAGCGGTCGAGGCAAGGTTCATGTTGGCCAAGGCGTGGCGGTCCAAGCTAGCCGGGCAGGCGGTCGACCGTGCTTGCGAGGACAGCTTGATACCTCGTGTGCGATATTGGTTTCGTATCCTCGAGCTGGCATGAGGCCATTGCCGTTGAGGGCGGTGCATGCCCGTGAGGCAGGCGGTCCCGTTGGTTGGCGCGACTGGAATCGGAATGAATAAATGTGAAGAGGACGAAGGGCGGCGAGCTGCCAGGAGCAAATAATCACCAACGTCCGACGTCCGCCAAAACAGGGCATCGTCTGCAACTTTTCCTCACCCTGCCCAGGAGAACCCACAAAACACCATCTCCACCATCGCCATCTCCTCGCTCTCGGCTTCTTCGGCACCGCCCTCCTGCTGCCCGGTGTATATATAAGAATTCCCCCCTCGCCTCCCGCCCAGCTGTGCCCCGGGGCCCTCGTCCTGGCATCCAACTTGGGCAACCTATCGCGTTCCGCTGGCTCGCTCCCTGCCGATCGAACACACCCCCCCTCGCAGGAGCCTCCTCCAAGCTCGTCCTCCGTCACCACCGCCCACAGCACCATCGACGGTCACATCCTTCGCCGTCCCACGCACCTGGCTCTGCCTCTCTGGCCAGGCTAGCTAGCTGCCTCTTCGCCCTTCGGACGGGTATAAGCAGTAAACAAACACCTTCGAACCTTCCTTCGCCCTCTCCATTGCCGCTCCTTCACCCTCGGAGTCTTTGGCACAAACTCCACCTCCTCTCCAGCTATCGTCCTACCCAGGACACCCTCCGGTCTCCAGTCTCGACACCAGGCCAAGGAGACTCTCTCGCCGGATCACTACTCCAGCTCACTCGCCCCCCCCAGCTCGTGTTGGGCTCTGCCTCCTTTGCTTGCCGTGACGCAGGGGAGATCCGGACTCGCTCGCGAATAGTCACCGCCGTCGTTTCCCCAGCATACTCCGCCCCTGTCGAAAAAATCGATGCCACATATTTGACGTGAGCATTGGGGATCGACTATCTTCCGGCGCACAATCTCTTCTCTTCAGGCGTAAGTCCCCTTGTGCTCACTCGCACTCCCCGTGCCGGCTGCGTCCCCCGTCGGATCCCTTGGGCGACAAGCCCCGTATCGCCCAACAATTTGGCTAACGAGCTTCGCTTCGCCATATAGTAGGGCAAGATGGCGGAGCCACAGCACGGCCGTGCATACAATACCGGCCCCTCGTCATCAACGAGGGATGCCGCCTTCTCCAACATATTCGGTGCAGCCCCACCGCCAGGGAGGTCACAAACTATGAATTCTCAATCACCAATGCCTCCACCGGCCCGGTCCCAGACTATGAGTAACATGCAGAGTCACGGGCAAGGGATGGGCAATGACGGTTATGAACCGCACAAACCCAATGGCTACCCCCCTCCTAACCAGCACCACCGCCCCCCGAACGGCTACCCTTCGCAAGGCATGCCGAATGGCAGCTATGGCCGCCAGATGCAACAGAACTTACATGGACAGTATCAGGGACCACCTCCTCAACAATATCAACAGCCCCCTCCTCCACCGGATCGCCGGCCATACGCCCAGACCCAACGTATGCCGCCCCCGAGTTTCAATCGGCCACCGCCTAGCAGATTCTACCCGCATCAAGGTCCCGGCGGTGGTCACCCTGGTCCCGCTCTAAACAATGACTCGAACCGATCCCGATCTTTAGCTGGTTATGTACCGCCACCGACTGCGTTTGGACAGGGCCCAAGGCCTTATCAGCCGGGGCAAAATCAAGTCATGAACCCGATGGCCCGCCAGACTGCACAGGGCAGGCACATTCCGGAACGTGCCGACGAGCGCTCAATGTCCATGACCTCTACCATGTCCGATGCCAGAGACTCGCCCAGGGCGCAGACAATGAGCGGACGTGTCATACCGTTCCGGCCGAGGGATACTGGTGATGAACACGGTCACCCGCCCGTTTCCGAGGCACGTGGGGCCCCTCACTTTGACGACCGGTACCAACAGTCACCAATAGACCAGCATCGTCCATCCCCAGCAATGGTTATGTCGCAGCGAAGCTCCAGCAGCTCATTCCCAACAAGGCCGGAGAACCGGGACTCACAAATGTCGCAAGCATCTCACCTTTCTCACACCTCAGTAGCGTCAAATTCGAGCGCAAAGCCCCGGACTCCAAGCTATGCTAGTACTGCTTCGAGTGTAGCGGCGAGCAATTCGACCGATGCTACCCTCGCTATGTCAAGGACGCAAACATCACAGTCGCAGCCACAATCACAGTCTTCGAGGGCCCAAACTATGGTATCGCAGCAATCAACAATCCTGACTACATCACGCAGAGCTCCGCTTGTTTACCCCGCAATGTTGTCCAAAGTTGCAGATGTGTTTCGTGAGAGGCTTTCCATCGGTGACAGGGTGAAGAACGAGCTGGCATATACGTCGGCGTTCACTGGTCGGGAAGCTGTCGACATGATTTCCTATATCATCAAGACAAATGACCGGAATCTCGCCCTTCTACTCGGCCGCGCATTGGATGCACAAAAGTTCTTTCACGATGTTACATATGATCACCGCTTACGAGATTCACCGAGCGAAGTGTACCAATTTCGTGAACGGCTGCTGGACGAGGAGAAATCAGATGTGAATGGCGTTTTTACACTCCTAACGGACTGCTACTCCCCGACTTGCACTCGGGATCGTCTTTGCTATTCCATCGCATGTCCACGCCGACTCGAGCAGCAAGCACGCCTAAACATGCAACCCCTGCCTGGACTAAAAAGGGAGTCCTCAAGGTCTAGCTTACACGACAATGACGAAAAGGAGCAGAAGCTCTGGATTCACAGCGTCTCGAAGGAAGTTGCGGAGAGTGTGTCAGATTCAGAAAAGAAACGACAAGAAGTTATCTGTGAGGTTATCTACACGGAGAGGGATTTCGTCAAGGATCTAGAATACCTACGTGATTTCTGGATGAAACCTTTACGCTCCGGAGCACCAAACATACAATCTCCTATCCCTGACTATCGACGAGAGAAGTTTATTCGCACTGTTTTTTCAAACGTCTTAGAAGTGCATAGTGTCAATTCTAGACTTGCCGAAGCACTGACGAGGCGGCAACAAGGCAACGCGGTCATCCATAACATTGGAGATATATTTCTGGAATATGTGGAGCATTTTGACCCCTTCATCAAGTATGGCGCTAACCAGCTCCACGGCAAGTACGAATTCGAAAAAGAGAAAGCCAGCAATCCAGCGTTCGCGCGATTCGTCGAGGAAACGGAGCGTATGAAAGAGTCAAGGAAGCTAGAGCTCAACGGCTACCTTACCAAACCGACTACTCGTCTAGCTAGGTATCCACTATTATTAGAGGCCGTTCTGAAGAATACAGCGGACGACAACCCGGACAAACAGGCCTTGCCCAAGGCTATCGAGATGATTCGCGAATGTCTAAGCAAAGTAAACGTCGAGTCGGGGAGAGCGGAAAACACCTTTAACCTTATGCAGCTCGACCAGCAACTGCAGTTTGCGCCAGGAGAAAAGGTTGATTTGAAGCTCACGGAGGAAGGGCGCCAGCTGATATTCAAAGGCAGTTTGAAGCGTACTCCTACTGATGCTGGTACCGGCGATATTCAAGCATTTTTGTTCGATCACGCGGTCCTTCTTGTCAAGATCAAAAACGTTAACAAACGAGAGCAATACAAAGTTTACAAGAGAGTAAGGCAGCCCCGTTATGTAATTGACGATTTGCCTCACGTTGCTAACTGCCCATAGCCCATTCCGCTGGAACTCTTGGTTGTCAATGAAATGGCCGAAGTCTTGCCGGATGCAAAGGGAGTTAAACGGCCCCCATCGTCGTTGCTAGCCAAAACGGGAAATCAGCAGAAAACGGACGCAAATTCAAAGGGTGGCTTCCCCATCACCTTCCAACATCTCGGAAAGAGGGGCTATATTTTGTCACTATTCGCGGCTACGGTCGTTGGTCGGAGAAAATGGATGGAGCACATTGACGGCCAACAAACAGCCTTGAGAGATCGGAGCAACATATTTACCAAAACCGTGCTCAGTGACAATTTCTTCAGCTTCAACTCGAACAAGGTCAATTGCCTTGTTCCAATGGGTAGCTCTCCCCCAACTGTATTCGTGTTATAGCTTTGTCAGAACTAACAGACGAATATAGACGGCGGCCGGAAGCTGGTTTATGGTACCGATACTGGCATCTACGTTTCGGACAGACGGCCCAACTCTACTGCTCAAGGCTTTCCAAAGAAGGTCATTGATATGGTCGGCGTATCTCAGGTCGATGTCCTCGAAGAGTACCAGATCTTATTGGTTCTTTCGGATAAGACCGCATATTCCTTTCCTATTGAGGCCATCACCGAGCCTGGTGACAGCGCTATGGCCAATAAGCGGCACAAGCGCATTCAAGGGCACGTGAACTTCTTCAAGACTGGGGTCTGCCTTGGCCGTGTGCTAGTTTGCTGTGTCAAGAACTCTAGCATGAGTGCTACTGTCAAAGTTTATGAGCCAATGGATACACTATCGAAAGGTCGCAACAAGCCGGCGTTCAGAAAACTACTTGCTGGTGGCCAGGACGGCCTAAAGCTCTATAAGGTACGATCTCTATGGAATAGCCTATATCGTCTCATCAGCTCATCAAGGGGAAAATGTTTTCAGGAATTCTATATCCCCTCCGAGGCATCTTCGATACACTTTCTTAAATCAAAACTATGCGTTGGGTGCGCAAAGGGGTTCGAGGTTGTGTCATTGGAGACGCTTGACGCCCAAACCTTACTAGATCCGGCCGACACGTCGCTCGACTTTGTACAACGACGAGAGAACGTCAAGCCGATAGCAATTTATAGGCTGAACGGCGGAGAGTTCTTGCTCAATTATAGCGATTTCTCGTTTTTCGTCAATAGGAATGGGTGGCGAGCGCGCTCAGATTGGCACATCCAGTGGGAAGGGTCACCAACGGCCTTTGCCCTACAGCCACCATATATTCTGGCGTTTGAACCGAATTTCATTGAGATTCGTAATATGGAAAGCGGCGGCATGGTGACCATCATCACCGGCAAGAACATCCGCATGCTCCACGAGAGCTCACGAGAGGTTGGTGCTGCGCTGTCTTTGAAAGTTGACCGGTTCCAGCTAACATTTTTCCTGCAGATTCTCTATGCTTACGAAGACGACGAAGGGGAGGATGTTATTGCTTCCTTAGACTTTTGGATGCAACAGCAACGCGCTTAAATTTTCCCCATAGTGGTATCAAACCTTCTCCTTTGCATACTATCCAGCACTGGATCTCATCCTCCCAGCCACTGCACTATCATTATCCTTTCCCTACTTCCTGTCCTTTTGTTCCATCTACCCTCTACTTACAACACCGCAATGTATAATCCCCAATATGCGACGTTACATGAAGAAATGAAGGCGCTGGACCCCAGAAAATAAAGCTGGAGACAGACCAATGGTTATTATTATAACTAACCAACTTTAATCACGATTCCCGAAGAGTACTTGCCCAGCTCCCCGCGCTGCCATTTACCGCGCCATGAGAATTGCTATTTCCGACAATGGCTGTTTGCGTTTGCAGTATTTTGCTTCTTGTTCTGATGTTTCTCCTGTGACCAATACCCAACCGTATGCTGCTCATTTGCCCGTTCAACTGCTGTGACTACGCTTGTTGACAGGCTAAGGCGCATGTATATGCTGTTTAGCTGTGATAAACCCTGTTTCGCTGTTTTGTAGCGTCTGGCGTCTGTTTTGAATATGTTTTCCCCACCAGTGTGATGCTCTGCTCCCTAGCTGATCCCATGTAGCGTATTCGTTGCTACAGCACTGCCGCTATTCTAATACATATACCGACCTAATTAATACTCTACTTTACGACTTCTAGAAGAGCGCGCTTGAGCCCGCGCTGGTAGAGGTGTGCATATAGCTGTTCTCCTAGGATCCTCCAGTGCACTGTCCTCCTTCCATCCTCCATCCACCTTGACCCCTTCTGATATTCATCGCTAAAATGTCGGTCATCAATTTGCCAGAGATCGTCCTCTCGCCAGAGTTAGCTCTGCACAAAGAATTCTACACGCAATGGCACGCCATCGCGCTCGTCGAGCCGCAGCAGCCAAGACCCGGAGGCATGGCGCCACTCGCTGACCGCAACGTGGGCATTCTCCAAGCTATCGCCGTACTTCTTACGACCAGCCCCGGCGAAGCCGTCGCGGTCTCCGCCCAAACTTTTAGCAAGCGAAATGTCGTCACCTACGCTTGCAGCCCGGGCACCGCTGCACACGCCATGGACACAAATACATTCAACGCCCACCAGATTTACGCCAGACGACTAGCATACGCCTTCGACCGGGCAGCTCAGATGCCGGCGCAGATTGCGCCGGATGACAAAGCCCGGATTCTTGATGACAGTATGGGCCTGGTCATCCGGGGTTGTAAAGCCAAGCTGCTGAGTCGGGTGCGCAAACTTCAGGAGACGATGAAGAAGGTCGCCTATGGCAACCGTGGCAGTGGGATCTCCGGGGTTGACGGAGAAGTGCCTGTAGATGCAGCCTCTTTGGAGGACTATCGCAACTATCAGTATGCGTCGCATCTGTTCCCGCTTTTTCGGCTGGATGCGATAACGGAGGAGCAGCTTGAGGAGTTTGCGAGCGGGGTGATGCGCTGCCGGACTGGGCGGGTAGTGAGCAATGCGACGCGGCCGGTGATGAATTGGTTGGGTTCGTTCGCGATGTTTGTGATCAAGTTCAACGCGGAGAAGGGGGTGAGAGGTGGGGGTGAGCGCGGGGGTCAGCAAGGTGCGTATGATGGGGCTGAAGTTTTGGGGGGCGGCCTGGAGGAGGTGCACGAGTCCCTGGAGGAGTCCGAGCTGGTGAAGGACCTGTACCATATCGTTACGACCTGCAGTGCAATTCTCAAGGTGCAACATGTGGAGATGGTGGTCGGGGATCCGGGGCTTTGGAAGCGGATGGTAAAGTTGGCGGAATACGCCGTGGCGCTGGTGAGGATCTTGGAGGCGGTGGCGGGGAAGAAGACGGAGCTGTTTGTGAAGGAGGTAAGTTTATAGCGTTATCCGCTCTTTGCCTTGGGTTTGTGTGAGGGTCGCAAGTGCTGACGGTGGAGAGGGCAGGTTTGCGGACCGAGAAAGGCCCATGGATGGTTCCCCCGGGATGCTCACTGTATGGTGAGTTACTATCACGACAAATTTGGTGGACGCAAGTTCACTGCCGACCAGCTGTACGAAGTCTTCCGCCACCCAAACAACTTCCCGGCAGATCGCGCTTGCAGGCCGTACGGCATGTTCAACCAGGTTCCGTTCACTGTTCACCCGGAGATCACACTTTCGATGTATCTCACGCGTTCAGGGCACCTTTGCCACCGGCTTGAAAGACGGGGCACGAAACTCCGCCTGGGGGTGTCGAAGCCCACTTGCTGGCTTTGCGGAAGGTGGATGTTGGCGCTGAATGAGGCGAAAGGCGTCGTCCTGCTCGTGGGCGGTGGCGCCAGCCAGAAGAATGTGAAGGGGTGGAGAGTGCCTGACGATGCGGGGCAGTTGGTGGGGGGTGATGCAGTGGAGAAGGCCAACAGTAAAGTGTTCGGGATGGTGGCGGGCATGGCAAGAACGATATCGTATGAGGTCTTGAAGAACTATGGGCTTGATGCCAGTGGGATGTTTTTCCATAGGCCACCATCAGGGGAGAGCGGCCTCTAAAGCGGAGGACTAATTGCTGGGAGATGGAGTGATACAATTGAAGAGACGTAGTGGCGTGGAGGGGCTGTTGTAATGCAGAGGAGATTTAGGTGCTTGATACGGAATGAATTGTGTATTTCTATTAATCCCCGACTTCCTGGGGAATATTATCCGTTGTATGCATATTACTATATCAATATTGACGACTTTGTCCTCCTTTGAAGTTCTGCCATGCCAGGGCGGGGAAAAGCTGTGGAGGGGAAATGCGTTGCAGTTGTCGTTTTCCAACACCTGGTCAAACCTTGGTCTGCCGGTCGCGGCAAACGCGGCAAGCCTGGAGCCCAAGCGCCGGCAAACCAACCTACGCGTCTACGCGTGCTCGTAGACGTCGCGTCAAGAAGCCCGTTGGCATCTTTTGCACACGATATCGATACGGGGCGATCGACGATACATGACGATGAGCTTGAACGCAAGCTTTCAATCCCGCACCCCACTTTAAACTGCAAGCTTTGTTCTTCCGCTACGAAAAAAGAAAACATCAACCAATTGCAAACCCGCCAGCCTTCTCTCAGAATGCCGAAGGCTGACGTACGTGATGGATAGGTGCAGCCTATGGGGCGGATAGCCCTCAGAGCTCACCAGATGATGCAAGCACTTCAAGCATCTGTCACACGTTGAGTCATCCGTCCTGTATGTGCGTTTGGGGACCCGCTATCATTCCCATGGCCGTGAGGTTCGAGTTCACGACTGCGGTTGACCCTAATCTCGGGGTATTGTATTAGATTGGGGTTAGGATTAAGTCCACGCAGCTAGCACCTCATCAGTGAGGGATATCATCGGCATAGAAGGTCGGTGAGTGACGCATGCGTTTACGGATATCATATGCATTGATCTTATGCTTTATCCTGAGCTCTAGTTATCACTTTTAAATTTGCATACGTGCATGCAGGGGTCTATCCTGTGCGATAGGCCGCCGCCGCTGTCGCCGCCGGACGGCACGAGCATAGGAGCTCCAGCTGCTATAGATGTGAAATAGCTCATCTCAATATCCTCGTCTACCGAGATGATTCAATCGAACTTTTGGGGGGTGGGCCTTAGGCCAGGCAACGCGGACGGGCCAAACGGGCTCCGCACTGCGTTGCTGCAGGTCGCCGTTTAGCGCAAAAGTAGCGTCATTCCATTGGATTCGAATAGGCTCGAAGGGATGTAAGAGGGCCCCTCTGGGCTGCATGTGGGCATCTCGGTTACAAGGTGGGTAGATATGCAAAAGCCCGGCCATAGGTGGCTGACAAGTCAACATGATTGGTATGGCTTTGGATACATTGCCCGAGTAGGTGTCCGAGCTCACCTGGCATGAGTCGGTGACTCGACTCAAAGCTGCATGGACAATGTATTCGCTACCGGTTATCGACTTTGGCGGACAGCTGCATTTCTGCGTGCAGCTCCAGGCCAAAAGAGTAGGCCTGGAAGCACCCATAAATCTTTTTTAAGTTTTTTCAAAGGTGATTCCTGTGTATGTCCCTGTCGTAGGGCCCGAAACAAGAGGGTGTCGTAATGCCGAAGTATGGGGGCAGGTTGCGAGAGCAGGGGATACTATATCGAAATTATATATATGTGCTCCGCAGGGCGCTCTGGCGAAGCGAATTACTGGAGCCGGAGGTCGCCGGCTTTGCAGCTTACAGGCACATCAAAAGTGCAGAGCATCGCGTTACCCACTTAGTGGCTAGGCATCGATGGATATTTCACCACAATCCTTTGGTTGGTTGTGAGAGTTCCGTTGTTAAATGAGGGGCTGTTTGGGGACTGCGCAATTCGGACGTTGCGAAATATTGCACAATTCCGTCCAGTATGATCGGAAGTAAACAACGGCGGATGGTTTTGGGGAAGTACAAACATTCCTTGCCTCGCTGCGGATGAGCCACATGCCTGGCATGGCACGCCTGGCATAATTTCCTAGAGACTGGCGGTCAGACTTACAGGATCGATGTCGGTCAAGGACGAGGTTGTCCGCGGTGGACCAACTATCAACCCCGAGGTGCGCTGCATCCCAGAGCTACGGCCGGAACGGCATGGTGCCTTGCGTCTTTTTTTTTGTGCAAGGTTTGACGAAACACGTAAACCGGGTTTAAGCCTTCCGATCTGGCGTGCACCCGCTGGGCGGGCATGCATGCGAGGGAAAATCCAGGGAACGACTATAGACGGCTGGCTTGCGCTTGCATGGAAGTCTGCATCGTGCACGATCGTGAGAACTAGTTGGAATCGATATAGTGGCTTCAGCTGCGTCGTCGTCGATAGTTAATTTTGGATGCCATTCATTCAAGGCGGTTGTGTTCTCGGGGCGACACCTTGTCAGCTGCTTGGGCTTAGTTATAACTAGGATCCAAAGTGGGTCCATAGTTCATTCGGGCTCCTCAATTCGAATTCTCAATCGACCTGCTGGCGACAGGCCCAGTTTAGCAGGAATAGCAATTAAACGTATTCAGGTGAAGGATTTCATATGGAGACCCAGCTTTCCCCAATCCGTATCCTCCGCCGAGTGTCAACAGCTATAGCTTTTGCTTGCTCGACGCCCCGAATTATAGATGCCTAGGTGTTTTAATAGATTTGTGGGATCCGGGAGGTCTCGGCGATAGCTAGCTATAACTTAGGCTGGCAAGCAATGGATCCAACGTCGTTGCTACACGGTACTGAGGGCCAGAAATCTTAAGGAGAGACTAAAGTTTGATTTCATTTTTTCTTTTCTGGTTTTATGCGCAGCGAGTGAGTAAAGCTGATGTACAGCATACAAATAGAAAAAGTGAAAAGACGAGCTTGCAGAACCCTGAAGAAAATGCAACGCATGCAACAACAACCTAGCCCAAAAAAACAAAAAATTCAAAACGCTGTGACACGTCCGCCTTGTCTGCAACATCTGGAGGCCGAGCAGGATCTAGAAAATAGTTGCCTGCCCAGAGTATCCAAGCCCCCCCCCTCATCTCTTGTGTCTGTGTTTTTTTTTGGAGATTTTCTTTTCCTTTTCATGAACTTTCATTTTTTTTTTGCAGAAACCCGCCTAGATATGCTGTGTTGAACGCCGGTCACTAAGGACTGTTGATGCCACCCGCAAAAAAGATCTAGAGCCACCCACCAAAACAAAAAGACAAAGTGAAAGAAAATAAAGGGATAATGTATGTAAAGAATGAAAGCGTATAGGGAATAACGCCACCGGTATGACCATCGTGCACCCGCCTGTAATGTTTTTTCGGATTCAAGAAATCAAAACTGCAGTAAAAATCTTCATGCCCCGCCCGTCGCTAAATGCAAGCATCTTGATTGGAAGTCGATACCGCATTCTTATATACGGTGGGAAGCTAATAATGAAAAGGGTATATGATGAGAATCAATCATAACTGTGCACATACGCGAAGTGCAATGATCAGATCGCCGTGTTGACTTGCTGCGTCCACGTCCTGCATCCATGGCATGGCCTATGGCCGAAACAATCAGGGAAATTTGTCGTGGTGACGCACGATGGAGTGCGGGAGGAAGCATAGGGGGTCTTGCAGTGGCAGCATTCCCACCACTTCTCGGACGCCATGCAGATGGCGCCCTGGGTGTGTTCGCTGTTAGGGTTGTGATGCAGTTTTCCCTGCTGACTGTCGGCTTGGACGCAGCCAGCTGTGGCAGCCACCAGCGTATTGGGATGTTGCGCCATACCCTTACTAGGGTAGGAGGGTGGAGCGGGATGCTCAAATTGGCGGCTGGCGGGGCCTGAATTTGGAGCCTGAGATTTGGAGCCAGATTGAAAGTTGTGATTGTATGCCATGATGAGATTTGCTGATCTTGAGTCCGCGACAAGAGCTATTGGGAACAGTCTTTGCTTGAATTTTTGAACTGCTTTAGTGGGGAATTGAAGATACAGTCTTCAGAGCAAGCGCATACGTATTCCGTACAACCCGGTGGGATATCAAATTGCTTTGAGGAAATGATGAATTTGTATGGGTAAAGCTTAGAGCTGAGTATAGAGGTGAGAGGGCTTCAATTTGAGATGGGCTATCTTGTAGGATTGTATTGTTTTGCTGGATGATGATGGGAGTCAGGATGGGATCTGAGAGCAACGGTGGTGCTGGTCGCCGGTCTTATATAGATTCGTGACTGTCTACGTACACACGTATACGAGGGCATATATGCGCACCTGGCGACGTCAGAGTATAGTCTAGTGTGCACTTGTTAACTTGCAGAATATGATGAGCCGGCGGCCTGGCAGCAAATCTCAAAGTGACCCACTAACGGTGCTACGAGCTGTACTATCACCAGTGTTGCAGTGCACCGGAGCTGAAACAGTGCGCATCAATGGGCCGAATCCTTCAGTGCGAGCTTGGCCTCACGCCGAAGGAGCGTACAACGGCGCTTGGATTCATATGGACGCTATAGCGCTAAGGTCGGAGTCAGGGGCCCCGGGCGTTGTCCGGCCCAGGCCAGCATATGCCGCGAGATATCCATCAGCGTACTTCATCGGGTTGCCCGACATGGTTGCACAGGGGCCAAGAGCTAAGGCTACGCTTATAAAATATAGCGGCATCTTTGTAGCAAACAGCACTCCTGTGAGGGTGGGATTTGGCTGGATATCATGGGCGGGAGAGAAGGATCGGTTGTTTATCAATTGCCGCGGGTGCGCAACGCCGTATGATATTCCTTTTTCGGGTCACATTGCCATGATGCGAGGCAGTAGATAGAGCACTGATGTAATTCGCTTCAGAGCGGATTTTACGCAAAGGGCGATGCACTGGCTTCGTTGGGAGGCCTTGCGATGTACAGCCGGCTGCTGAGCTAGAGATGCGAGCTGGTTGGCTGTTCGGTCTACGGTAAAATAACGCACTGCCTTCAGAGCTGCCAATCGGGTCGATGCGACGGCCGATGGTCGAGTGTATTAGGACACAGTGACGAAAACGCATTCATGTTCTCTGCTGGCCGTCTAGGTTGAGTCCATCGTAACCTTGGGGATGCCTACGACGGGCACATCCGTTCGAAGAGCATGGCATCGTGATCACGGGCCGGTATGGGGAAATCCGCGAACGAGTGCGCCTGGCACACTCTCCGCTGTTGGAGTGCCCCGTTTCGAATTAAATCCTTCGGAAGATGAAGCCAAGTTAGGGGGGCGTCCACGTGGGCTTGGAATCTTCTCTGCGTTCGGAGGGGTGCTGGGATCACACGCGCGTTTTGTGAATCTGCGGTGCATCGAGACGTTTGGCGGATAGCCTCGCGGACCAGGGTTGGGTTCGAGGATACGCCCTATACGTCATGGCTGGCTGCCGCGACTAGGCCGAATCCTTTGGCAAAGGCCGTGAGTGCCTCTGCGACTGTCTCTCACCATCTCGAGAAGAGAAGAAAGGATGTTTTGTTTAATTATGTCATTGAACTGGACGGGCTACAACGCCGTAGAGCTGGAGGAACGCGAACGTGACGGTAGCAATTCGCGGGTTTGAATTTCCGGGGATACCGAGCTCCGCAGCAAACAGCGCTGAGACAGGGAGGTTCCGATGCCTCTGCACGAATGCTCGAGCTCCGAGACGATACCGCGAGCGTGCTGGGAATGCCGGTGTTTGTTTAGCGCGCCCCTGTATATACGTATCTGGATACATCCATGCGTGCATTCCGGTCATCTGCTGCGTCGTTGGCGTTGGCGTTGGCGCTGCGTTGCGCGGTCATCCGCTGCACGTGATCGTCTGGGGGTTTGACCGTGAGCGCAACACATACCTGGCAACGCACCCGCAACGCATTGGTGCCCCTGAGCCATTTGCCGGCCTGTTCCGAACAACAAACGTACCTGGATTCATGCGCCCTGCAATTTAAGTCTGTTGTGGTGAGGTCATGGCCCTTCTGCAGACCTTCCGTTTACATCTGCGACCAACTGCATGCCATTCATGCCTGCGTACGTATCACTCACTTCACATATCGGCTGCCTCTCTTCCGATACAAATCTTCATTCATTCGCTGACCATCGGCATCGGCCAATAGGGGTGTCTGCTCGGTGCCCGTAGACTGCTCTGGACTCCTGGTCGTCGCACCGCCTCCAATTTGCGTCCACATGCACGCGCGATAAGCTTCCATTTGCGCCCCGAGAATCCACGGCAAAATATAATTCCCACTCCCAATCCTTCACCATCATGCTTCTGCTGCAGGCCCGCATCAATACCCGTTTCACCCACCCTATCCCGGATACCCCACTGGCCCGTCGGATTCCATCTCGTCACGACACCGCCTTCGACAACGGCGACGAGGTTGACCCTCTGGAGGAGGCTGCATTTGCGACATGTGCGATCGAAGGCAGGCGAACATATGGACCGCCCGGTTCATGCCCGTAGTACTCACGGGCATGGCTGGGTATGCAACATACGTCTTTGTCGTTCGGCTGTGCAGTAAGTGATGCGCCTTGGTTTTTCCCCATCGCGGCGGTACAGCGGTCCCTGATCTAACATGTGAATGCTATCGGCAACAGTCAACTTTCTGCTACATCCTCCCGCGATAACCACATACCGTCCATCAGTTTCCAATGTCCCCGTTACCCGCCACAGCGATTGGGTTGATGGTTGGCTATCTGACGTTCCTCTTGCTTATGGGCGCTGCCTACTATCGAGTCGTCTTTACAATCCTGACCAACCCGGGATACACCCCGCTTGGACCAAATGCATACGGATCGAGCGGCGAAGGAAAAGAAGCCTGGGTGCCTCCTGCTGCCGGACCTAGCGCGCAAAACGAAAAGCTGTCGTCTCCGCCACATGATTCTGCAAGGGATGGTGCGCCGGTTAGGACCCCTCCAACCGCATCGTCCCAGGCTGGGCTGGTCGGAACCACAAACGCATCGCTAAGCCCCAGAGGTGGTTTCCAAGACCTCGCATCCCGCAGGGAAGATCGGACCAACCCGCCCCTCCGCCAGCCTCTTACCCAGGTTTTCTTACGAGACATATTCCTTTGCGATAGCAATGGCGAAGTCAGGTGGTGTGCCCGATGTGGTAACTACAAGCCTGACAGAACCCATCACTGCTCAGAGGTGGGGAGATGTGTAGAAAATTTTGACCACTTTTGCCCATGGGTTGGTGGCGTTGTGGGTCTTACGTCGTACAAGTTCTTTGTCCAGTTTATAGGCTATGGTAGCCTTTACTGCATTTACACGGTGATCTGTATGGCTGTGTTTTTTCAGCAAAGGGTCAGCCAGTACGGGTTCATGCAGGAGGATGGCCACTGGGTTGCCGTCATCGCGATGTAGGTGATATCAGCCCTGGCGGGCCTCAAATCCTTGGAAATAGACGCTAACTAGACTATGGTGATACAGGGGAGGGTTCTTCGGACTTTTTATCCTTGGCATGTTTATCACAAACCTGCAGATGATATACTGGGGCTGCAGCACTCTCGAAAACTTTGATCGTAAGACTAAGCGGTACTTTGTGGCACGGCTTGATCCGAACCAGGATCTCGAGCCAACAAGAAGCCCAGCAGCAGCCTCCGAGGACACGAGCCGGCCGCCGCAAACTAGACCCTTCTGGGCGAAAAACGACGGCACTCGAGACGAGGATGCCGGGTTTCAGAGACGTCTCTTACTACCCTTACCATCACCACGACGCGTAGCGTCTCCCGCTAGATCACCTGTACATTCGCCGGTACGTTCGCCAGCGTCCACAAGCTACACCAAGGAGGGCAGGGAAGACGACATCGCTGCGCCACGGAGATATTATAAAATATACCTCACTCCAATCGGCCTGCATCCCTGGCGGGTAGGCTTCAAATGCAATTTTAAGCAAATAATGGGCCCAAGACTGTGGGACTGGCTGCTACCTGTCTACCGGCCGTACCGTCAACCAAAGTCGCAGGACAGCGATGGCGAGCTTGAGGATGGCGTTTGGGGTGCTACGGAACTATGGAAACAGATGAAGGGTTCTGGGTGGGCTAGTGGCGACCGTGGGGCGGCGATGGCTAGAGAGGGTGGCGTCGCGCGCTGGTACGACTTTGGGGATGAGTTTATCGATTTTTTGAATCACTGTGACGAGCAGCCGGAGCGGTAGCGGCGCATTTTTCTCGGCTGGGTAATATATGCTTGCTTGTTTTCCTGCCTTTGTTTTAGCTTGATGCATACTGTTAGGCGATTTGGTCATTTTTTGTTTTCCTACAGGGTTGTATTGTTAATTCTTAGTATGTATTCCGCAGGGGCTGGCCGCAATAGCGAAGCGTCCAAGCCCATGCAAGACTGGACATTGGCACATTGATGCCTATAATTGATAACTCTATTCTGCTAGCTAGCTAGCACTTCAACAATGATTTGCTCCCCACAGGGTAGTGTAAGCTGTAATCGCATTTCCAGGCCAATACTGCCTAGCCACGACTTCAAGTGAGTTCACATCGATGTGATATATATAAGTATATATATATCCGTGCCTTGTTCGGCATATAATTCGTACGCGTACGTCACGAATTCGAATCATCATATACAACAGCACACTCTCCACACATTCGAAAGTCTGTGCTATGGATCACTGATGCCCCCAAGTTCCCGTGGTAGCATTTCAGCCATAAAATCGTCCCATGACTGCCACTCCATCCATGCGTCGGGATTGTTGGTATCTGTTACAGTACTAGAGTCTTCATGTGCAAGCGTACTTAAATGGATCGTTGCTGAGCTGGGGTGGCCCGCGGTGCCGTTTTGCGGGCCAGATTGCCACCCCTGGTCATCCGTAAGGTTGATGTTTGTGGTTTCGTGGATGAGCAACGGTGGTGCTGACAGATCCGTGGGACCGGAATCCAAGGGCGGGGGATAATCCATATATCCATAAGGTTGCAACGATGATCGGGCCGGTCCGCAAGATGCATCCTCAATTTCTCCCTGGCAAGCCAATCTTGAAGTTTCCTGCTGGTTCGGTTGTGAAGGTAGATCAGGCGTAAGTGTTACTCGACAACTTTGAGTCCTTTCCATTAGTTCTGATAGTGATTTATAGACGGGAGCGTCTGTCGGTATACTCGTGAAGAACCTTGTTGCGGATAGCCAGCCCCTTTCGGATCTCAAATTCCAGGGTCGCGCGGATAAGCAGTGGAGGAGAGTCTTGAGAATATTATGCGGTGGCGGCTGTGCTTCCAGATGCCAGCGCCAGGGGCGCCAGTCAGGCTCATTTTGCAGGGCGTAAGTGAGTTCAATTATGGAGACAAGGTGATCGAGTACTCTATCGTCGTACCGAGGGAGGTCTCGGCCGGTGTGCCGAGTGTCTCCAAAAATGAACAACAGGTGCGTCTTGTCAAAGAAGAGTAAGGTCATAGTATTGGCAAAGCAGTCGAGGGGCACATCAGAGCGCAATAGCTTCAGATATTTGCTGTGAATTTTATCTTTTGCTTTCTCAAACAACTTCAGGTTTTCTTTAGACGCAAACATATTTGACTGCCCTCCAGATAGCTGAATTTGTCGGCAGAATTGCCACATTTCGCAAAGAATGAGTGATATTGTCGTATCAGTTCGTCTATCCCATAGAGTCGGCATGCTGATTGTTTTCGGGTTGATATCTGCGTCGTCAAGGTTCGATGGCATTTTGGTGTTGAACATTCTTTCTGATATCAAGAATTCGGAAACCTTGATTCCTCCCACACGGGAATCCACCAAACAAATCTGATACCATAGTCTACGCCTCGTTTCAGTTTCAAGGATTGCCTGGCCTGGGGAATTTGAGCCGTCTTGGTGGAGTTTGAGGCGAACTGCAATCCGTATCAAGATTCCAACTAGAGCCCAAGCAGGGTCTTTTTGTCCGTCGATAAGAAGAACATTGGTATAGATAGCAAGTGATTGTATAACCGCAAGGTCGGTAGTGGTCAACAGTCCGGCTTTTTCGAGAGCCTGTTCCGTGCCCAACCGGTAGCGGGCCATGAGTAGCTCCTTGCTAGTGTTGAAGTTTAGAACTATCTTCACAGTTGTTAGTAGGGGAGTTCTCTAACAGATCGTCCGTGTTCTTACATCTTGCTCGCTGAGAATTAAGACTGCAGCAAAACAGATGGCGAATATAAGAGCCTCTGTTCCGGCCCCCACTGAGCCATAGTGTCCCCTTAGGTCTCGTATGAGCCTCGTCATCGATGGAATATGGAGCAGCTTGATGAACGGGTCTATATCGTCGACGAAGGTCTGCCACAGGAACAGCAACTGAGGTGGGGGCGGATATAGGGCGTCATATTCCGCAGCAGCATCTGCTTGCCGGAGCAAAAAACGGTAGTAGTTGACATGACCTGGTTCCTGCGGAGACGGGTTTGAGTTTGAAGGCGTGTGATATTGAGACTCCCACTCACTGGGCACAGGGCCCCGAGCGGATTCAAAGATGCGTTCAACCTAGCAGGGATATATGGTATAAGCACAAGAGTATGATATATTAGTGCACCGTACCACGCCTCGAAGGTAGACGAGCAATATTAATCATAAAAGGATAACCAGCGCCGGACGCAAAAAGGCATGTGGGTTTACTAGAACCAATATTACAAAGAGCCAGGCTAGAAGATATCAAAACTGCCAAGAGTCAATAGCATACGTACCTCGTTGCAGAATACAGCCCAAAAGCGGTCCCCAACAATAAGGTCGCCATTGTTTTCCTTGACTAAGCCGCCTAGTTCCCTTGAGTCCTCTGACTGCAGTGATGGCTCTGTACTTCCAGTGGCAATGCTGCTACCGACAGTATAGTCAGTGGCAAGTACAGCCCCAACAGGGCTGTCGCCCTCACTGGTTGTGACTGCTGCATCTTCAACTTGCGAACCAAGTTCTGAAACCATAGCTTCCAAATTTCTCAGGCGGCTCAAAAGCTCGTGATGTTTCTCTGGGATTGGATGGGGCGCTCCAGTCGGGCGACTGCGACGAGGCAGGCGGCCCGAAGTAGGAAATATGCATTCGACATTGTTCCTCGCGCAGTGGACACAGGGCTGGCGCCTGTCACAGCGCACCTTTCGGCGACGGCAGTTGGTGCAGCTCCATATTTTCGGGCTGTCGCTTCCATCGTGAATATTCGGGATGAGGGGCCGCGTCGCCTGCAACATTTATGACTATGAGCGGATCGTATGGCGGCGTTTCGCTCTCGGCCTCTCGGTAGTCTTCATTGGAGTTGTTTGTCGCCAAATTCATTTTGGTCGGGCTTCGCTTAATTCGGCCTCGGCCTCGGAGATAGCGCTGCCACCAGACTCTGGTTGGCTAGTGGGCCGAGCGCGCCCCAGGTTGCAACGTTGTTGTCTTCGAAGCTCGCGAAGTGCCCTCCTGGCCGTGAAGCTTCACGTTACAATCCTTGATTCTTGGTTCAGATTGTAAATTACCATTGTTCGCCAATGGGTATATGCATGTTTTGGGGTACATATAAATAAACATGGCCGTCCGCTGTTTGGTCCGGTTTCAGCTGCTGTCCATACCAGGTTCACCAGCTGCTGTGTCGTCCATGGCCTCATTCAACTATATTACCTAGTAGGCGATATCTTTCGACTCCACCAAGTCTACTGGATTTCTATAGAGCCCCCCCAAATCGACCAACTGCATAATATATATACCTCGAACGCTAGACCAATGGCTAAGACGGTGGTTATAGCTGGCGCCGGCTTTGCTGGCCTTTCGACTGCCCACAAGCTACTTTTATACACAGCTCCCAAAGTTACGGAAGGACTCAAAGTGATACTTGTATCACCCAATTCGCATTTCTATTGGAATATCGCGGCACCACGGGGCGTGCTTCCTGACGGCACGCCGGACAATGAATTATTTATCCCAATCGGACCAGCGTTCGCCAAGTACCCTCCCGCAAACTTCGAGTTCGTCCTCGGGAAAGCGGAAATGATCGAGCGGGAGGGAAACTCTATTCACATCGTTTGCAACGACGGACCACCTCGAGATATCGTATACGACCATCTAGTCATTGCGACTGGGTCGTCGCTGCGCAGCGGCTTGCCCTTCAAGATTGTGGGCACACACGAAGCAACCATCCAGGCTCTTGATTCGCTGCGGAGCGAGATTAAGGCAGCGAAGTCGATATTTATCGCCGGTGCCGGTTCAACCGGTGTTGAGACAGCTGGGGAGTTGGCAGAAGCATACGGAAATACGAAGCAGATAACGCTCCTGGCCTCTGGTGGGACCGTCTTACACACAGCTGGACTCTTTCCCTCGGTCGTCCAGCAAGTAGAAAAGGATCTCAAGAAGCTCGGAGTCAAGTTGGTTCACGGCTTGAAGGTCCAAACGGCGGAACGAAAACCAGGAGATGGAGGCACAACACTTACTCTCTCGAATGGAGAAACTATCTCTACCGACTGCTATCTCCCTTTACACGGCATCCAACTGAATACTTCGTGGATTCCACGGGAGATGCTCGATGCCTCTGGAAACGTCTTGCTTGACAAATACATGCGGGTGGAGGGAGCTACAAACATCTGGGGGATTGGAGACATCGGAAACCACGAGGTGAAACAGGCAAATATGTTGGACTCGCAGATTATCCGGCTGGCAGAGACACTGGATTTCATCCTCACGGGACAGGAGGCGAAAATCAAAGAATTCAAACCATTGGGTAGTGTCAAGATATTCTTTACGGTGGGAAAGCGTCATGGTAGCGGACAGATGTGGTCGCTGAAAGTGTGGAGCTGGGCGGTGGTTTACATTAAGGGACGTAGGATGCTTATTGATGCAGCACAGGATTATGTGGCCGGCAAACGGTTGAAAGATGCGCCAATGTGAAAATTCGAAAATCTCGTCGACAAGTTATTAGGGGCAGGGTGCGTAATAATTAATAATGAAGGATAAATGTTAAGCTAATTCAGCCAACAAGGCCGTAATCGAGACGAGCTATTCGGTAGTCTATAGGTGCGTCAAATGTTTAGTCAAACGGTGAGGCTATATTAAAGCACTGGATTTCCCCCGGCCGTAGGACATTGCCCAGAAAGATAATGGAAGATGTATCGAATTCTTAGCCCAACGATAGGCCATCCCTTTATCATTATTTGTCATTTTGCCATATCATGTTCTATATATACTTTAAGTGTTTGTGGGTAGCATGGCTGATATTTGTTGGATACAGTATGCTAATGGTGCTTGCTATAGGTAGTGGGAATTAATATAAAGATCGATTACTCACTACTTGATTTGGAGGCGCAACCGGTTATGCATGCTACAGACTATTGAGAAGTCAAGTAGTATAATGTGAAGCTGTCTTTCTGACATCTACGGCCATAGAACGAGGAACATTGGGTATCCCGTCCGCTCTGCCTTACACAAGCCTCGTATCGGGCGAGGAACACTGGGTATCCCGTCCGCTCTGCCTTACATAAGCCTCGTATCGGGTAGCTAGTAGTGCCGTGGGTGACCAGGCGCGAATATTACCTGCTGTAGATTATTCTTTTGCAAATTTTTTGCGCACTTTTTTTGCAAATTTGTCCTTTGAAGTAAGTCCAAATAGCCAAAACAGTGGCATTACGACAAAGGTATACGAATTATCACGGGTTGTCCTATTTATCAAGATCCCTGCAAATTTTGATCGAACTGTACATCAAGTTTAGTTAACACTTTTCTACTCCCTGGACTCGCGTTTCTGAGTTGGGGCCAAGGACTTCAACACTCTGACTAGGGGAGCCTTTGAAACGGCCCGGTTTGAATATCAGAAAAGAATCCAGATAATACCCTAAAATGTAAAATAAAGAGAGGCTTGGTGACACCTCCTAGACCTGTATAGTAAAAGCATTTCGCGACAATAACCTCATCGTTGTTGAAGTCTCATTCTAATATAAACCGCTCAACCGTGTTACTGCCTCAAACGATTGATCACACTCCCATTGATACGTCCCCATATACCCATTATGTGTTATGCTCCCGTGTGAGCGTCGCAAGCTGGCTGCGCTGCTAGCCGTGAGGTCGACTCCCTTGAACGTCATGACCATAGCGGCTTTAGCAAATCTGTTGATGCTAGGTACTTGAACCTGACTGGACACGGTGCTGCCGCATACAGAGGTAGAGCTAATGGCTATAGAAGCGGTACGCAGAATGGTAACATCGGGAATGTTATTAGTCTCTCGTTATTATGTATCACCACCACGGAGTAAACTCGTCGTTCGTTCAATATCAAAACCGAGTCGAAGATAAACTTCAGGCCTTGATGACACCACAAAATACCCGCAATAAAAAATCGAGAAGAAAAAAAAGCAGGCGAATACTTGTTCTAACGCGGTAAGGAAGCGAGTACGGATCCCGTCTACAACAGCAAATAAAAGCATGATCGCGTCCTTTGAGGAGAGATGTAGAGGCGGTAGGCACTACAGCGCATGCGCCGGGGGAGCAGGCGCCGGTACTTGCTCCGTCAGGCGCGGAGGCAGGCGCTCCTCGGTCCTAGTAACACGCTCCCGAACATCGACCATTCCCTCTTCCAGCTTTGCGAGGCGACCCTTGCTGTCAACAAGCTTCTCGTCAACCGTGCGGATGAGTTCATATTGTGTTTTTATCTCGCCCTCCAGCCGCACGATGGCAACAGTGTTTGCGGCGAGCCCTTCCTTCAAACTGCCAATCTCATTCATTATGTTGTTGTTGTGGGTATACGCCATCGTTATCAGTACCTATTGGTATTGTTTTATGTTAGATATCGTTATGAATTTGCTCGAAGTGAAAATTGAAAGAATGATGGATATAAGGAGACTTACGCTGAACCCACCGCCCCACAGAGCCCAGCTAATCAAATGAGCCTACCAAAAAGGTTAACGGCGAAGTGTCAAAGCTGAACTTGAAAGAAGAGAATGCATACCCAAGGCTCAAGACAGGCAGCCACGGCGGATGGTTTCCAGCTTGGCGAGGGGGGGGACTTGGGAGACAACGACCCGGCGGCGGCACCCAATGGCGAGGCCAGAAAGCGGCGCCCGATGCTGGTGGACAGCGGGCGCAGACGGGCGAATGGCATGGCGGCCGGTAGCGGCCCCAAAGGCGCGAGGTGTGCGAGGTTGGCCAACGGGCGAGCGAGCAGATGGGCCGCCGGAGCACCCACGGCCTTCCGGAATATCTAGAGAAGCTTTGTTAGTCCGAATCGAGTCTAGCGTTGATGTTGGATATTACTTACAGGCATAATTGTAGGTGGTGATGAGGGGTGATGGAGGGGAAGGAAGGGAAGGAGCGGAGGGCGATGGAGGGAAAGGACGAGAAGGAGCGGAGGGTGATGGAGGGAAAGGAAGATAAGGAGCGGAGGGCGATGGAGAACGCCAGAAGACACCGACAACAACTCACGCCGTCATCCGATCTTTTTTTTATAAATGATTCGAAATTTGTCGTCCATCACGGCGATGGCATTGCAGTGGGAAAGTTACGACGTCAAAAGATCCGAATTATCGGAAAGTTTCAAGGGTTCTTGCCGGCATCCGAACCTTGCAGCAGCCGCAAAGCTTAATTCAGTACGCACACCGACTACACCCGCAGTTGGTACGAACCTCGTCATTTTTTGTTTTCAAAACTTCGCGAGCAACGAGCGAGGCAAGCTGCGAGACCATGCTGTCAGTTTTTCGCCTCCACGGTACCGAAGCGAGTAATTTTTTCGGTGTTTGGAATATATTTAGCACAAAGTATTTAGATCGAGAACTTGACGTCTTAAACTGAGATTCGATATACTTGTATCGCTGCACTCGACCAACCCGACAGAACAACACATACGTTGGCAAAGCCGGCTAGAAGTTCGACATTTGTTTCTGGGCGCTATATTCATTACAACTTCCTTTACTTGTGACAAAGATCAAAGTCTTTCACCGGAAGTAAAAAAAAGGGTTGGATAGAATCCAAAATCATGGAGCAAGCATAAATAACGCGAGCTGAATGCCCAAAGACATTTAGCACCCCGCCGCTCATCTTGTTGTTGCGTTTGACACCATTCTCCACATGTTGCCGCATTGGGCCAACCCCTTAATCCGCAGACCTTTGCACAAAAAGAATCTTCAACTGTCCTTCGTCGGTCCTTCTCCAGAGAACCTTTCTTCAGTTCGTAGGGCATCGCCTAGGGAGCTAACGAAAAGGTTTGATGAACATAACAGTTCAGTTATAAAAGCAAAAATAACGCGAGCTGAATGCCCGAAGACATTTAGTCACTGTGAAAGTACCGCGCTGTGCAATGCGGACTCACGAATGAAAGCCGTGGGCTTGGTGATCCCCCCGGTTTCTCACAAGGTAAGTATGCCTTTCTTAAGAGGGTGGTGGGAGCGGCGGCCTTTTATACCTTTTCTCTGGGAGCGAGGGAAAGTTTCGCCGCACAAGTGTGTCAATATAAGCCTTGGCGCCAAGTCCCAGAGCAACACCCAACACTTTAGAACGCTGCAGCAACGTCGGATCCTCCTACTACCTCAAGAATGGGATGGGGTTCGGCTACAATATGTATACTATCTACCATCTAATACGCAGCTACCATTGGGCGAAGGGCGTAAGGTACTCGGGGTGCTTTAGCGTCAACTGGCCGAACTATGGCAACAGCTTTGGCGCTGCATACCGTATATACGCACGCGACTAATCCCTCTTTCCATAACCTAGGCCTATAAACCCGACTGACCTCTGGCAGGGGTGTAGCATATAGGAGCTTGTGTTTGATGGCTATTTCCCTTTGATCGAGCTGCGGATGAAGAAATGTTCTGGCGCACCCCGGGGAACCTGATACCAAGGGGCTATGACTCAACCCAGCAAAGGAACAGTCTATCGGACCCATTACAGGTTTTGTACCTATGGACTAAGTGTCAGTGGCTTCTTGTACTGGCTCGCAAGCCAGGTATTTACCGAGCAGCATTGCAGAGACTTGTACATGTATACACAGTCTCTTGGGTGGATGTGCACGGCTGTACAGTCGTCAGAATTATAAAATAGTTGTGCCTCGCAAATTGGGCGGTATACGGTAGTGGTATGCTGTCAGGGGAGCCGTTTGGACCGATTGCACGGTGTCCGGGGTAAGTTGGGGGTAACACTTACGATAAGCCCAGGACCCGCCCGGGCGACGGGATACAGAATATTTCATATTCGAGTAGTTACTTGGGTGTGCAATTATATGATCGCCTGTGCTTGATTTGCCCAAGGTTATTGGCTAATTGGCTGACAGATCGAGCTAGCTTGCATCCTCATGTCACACACCGCTTAGCCCTATATAGCTATAGTTTTAAACCTTATTCAGAGCGCACCGTTGTATAATATATAATACAAGCTTTGAGGGTCCGTGCGGAGGGAACATTATGTGCATTAGTGTTATCTAAGATCAAAGATATTAACTATATGTCTGGGATACTTGTTGACCAACTGTCATTCTTTGAGCATAGAGGTGTTCATAGAGCCACACGAGATCTTGAGTTTATATTAGGATAATAGTGAGGAGAACTGCGGTACAAAATTTAACATGTACATGCACATGTAGGATACTGAAAAAATTGTCTATATAGGGGGCACACATGAAGTCCGGAATCTGTCCCTAAACTCCATAAGGTTTTCGAGAAGCTCTGGTGAAGTGCTCGGGCCGGTGCGACGGAACGCGATATTGAAGTGTTGCATTGTTAGTTTCATCTGTATTTCTCCTACCGCATTGTCCCTTTGGGTGGGAATGTTCTGGTCTATGTCCCCAGATGCTTCTTCTAGGTGCGAGCTTGGCGCAAGCGCTAGCTGTGTCGTCCAAGCAAGGGCTGCCTGGCTGCACAGGGCTGCCTGGCTGCACAAGGTCCTTAAGTCCGACCCTGAAAACCCCCTCGTGCGTCTTACCAGCTCCTCTATGTCAATTTTAGTTTCTAGGCTATCTTTTAGTAGCCCGTTTAGAATTTTCCTACGCTCCCGCCCATGTGGTAGCCTAAAATATACTTTGTGTGGTAGCCGACGCAAGAACGCTTCGTCCAGGTCCGATGGTTGATTTGTAGCGGCAATCACGATTGGGTTTCTGCTGCCACTGTCACCAGAAGCCAGCCCATCCATCTCCTTAAGGTACTGGGTGAGCGCGCCCCGCTGCCAGGATTTGTCCGTGTCAGTTCGTTTATAGAATATTGCATCGACCTCATCGAGGAAAAGAATGCTCGGGTGATGCTTCCGCGCCAGGCTAAACGCCGCCCGGATCAATTTTTCTGTGTCGCCGACCAAGCATGACGTTAGTTCTGCCGCGGAGAGCGCGATGAATGTATGACCAAAGTCGTTTGCGATGGCTCGACAAAGGTGTGTTTTCCCGGTTCCTGGAGGTCCGAACAACAAGATTCCAGATATTTTGAGGTGCTCAATGAGGGAGGGAAGTTTGCCCCTGACGTCCAGTTGTGATATGTTAAGAAGTTGGCGAACAGTGGTCTTGGTGTTTGGGTCGAGAATGACATCGTCGTATGTTACGGCGGATTGGCCTATGTATACCATTATCCACAGGTTAAGAATATTGACAGCAGATATATGGCAAGGCCTTGGGTAGCACAAACCTGGTTTTACGACGTGTTTGCTGAGCATCTCTTCCATATCGTCGGAATCTGACGTTGGTCGCGACCCTCTAGCCCCCACCATATGGAGCATAGCGTTTAGGTCTAGGCCTGCGCGCCCGTCTGCAACTATTCGTACACAGCTGATGTCGCCTTCAGTGGTCTCCCGACCAGTACGGTTTACCTCTTCTCTATGTAGGATATCGACTATATCCTTTGGCTCGATCCTCGGTTTTCGCCACGCACGGGCTGCAATTAAGTTAGCAATGCGGTGGCGTTCTTTCACCGCTATCTCCCCATGGCACAAGAACGCGCTAGCTTTGGACATCCCACCCCAGGTCCATTGAGCTTCGCTTCCTACTATTGATTCGTCGACCAGGTGCAAATAGCTTTGTTTGAGGCTGTGCTTGAGGTCTCGCACATTAACTTCGCGAATTGCGAGTGCACTTTCCTCCTTCAGCCACCTTTGTACCTCGGACGTTAGTGGCCAAGAGTGAAACCCAGTCGCCCTGGTTTTCCGGACAGCTTTTTGTACCCCAATGTTACCTGGATCCTCACCTAAGCATGAGAAGATACCAAGGACAGGGGCGCCAGCGTTACGAAGTTCGATAATTGCGTCGCGGAGGCGAGATATCAAACGGTGACCGCTAGGTAACTTCAAGATAGGCAAAGCATCGCGAACGAAGATTAACAGGGGTGTCCGGTCTTCAGCCGCAGCATCGCTAGGCCTGTCTGCGAGAATGCCACCGTTATTGTATGTGGTTGCGGTGATGAGGGCTTTGAGCGCGGCTTTGTTACGCAGGTGCCCTTTGGGGTTGTATTTATTCTTGTTAGGGTTCGGAGTTCCAAAGTAGAACTTTGCCATAGCGTAGTCTTCACTTAGGTCAACAGTGCCCTCTTCGCTTTCGCCTGTCTGATGAGACTCCACCGCGGAGTTGGCGCCCACATCTCTATATGGTGTCTGTTGCTGCAGCTGCTGTTGAGTCCGGGCGGCCTCATAATCCTGGTTATGGAAATCGGCGGCTAGGTCGTTGAGGTCTTGGAGGGTTACCGAGATCAAGTGAACCATCAAGTCATCGGCCAGATATTTTACCAGAGCTTCGGTATACCCAGATGGCGCTAGTTCTTCTTTCACTTGGAGGACCAAGCTTGAGCGTTCTTGATGAGGTTTGCATTCGGAGTCCATCAAAAAACTGCCGGCTGACTGGTCCCGAATTTCAATATAGTCGTCATAGGGCATTGAATACTTCGTAGGTGTATAGTCCTCTGACTGGGGTGAAGGGAAATCGTAGTGGTCCGTCTGTTCAACGGCAGCGTCACCATTACCCGGAGCCTTAGTTGCCTTATCCGCGTATCCGTCACTGTTCCGTAAATCTATCGCGCCCCGGGGTAGTTTCCTGCTTATGGAAGCGAGGTCCTCTCGAACTACACTGAACGTGCTTCCCGCTTTGTCAAAGCCGGCTTGACGCCTCACATTCTTTTCAAGGAACCAAGTTGGGACTTTGTAGTCAACGGCCATCGTGACGGAACTCAATCACAAGGTCGGAAAAACAGGTTATCTAAACGCAGAAAAAAGTCGATCGCGACCCCGAAAAAAGGTTGGAGTAGTCCGATAAACTTTATAGGATATATTGTAGCATATGCGGGATGATGAGGGGCCTAGCGATTACGCGCAGTACCATGATGGAGTCAAGGAAGTCCTTCCAATATATACGTATCTCACTCTAGGCTCCGCTGTCATGTACATGTCATACTTTGCCTTGCATACCTATTGTCATGGCCTAGAGAGTTCACGAGTTAGGACTAACTGTGGGTGGTCCGTTGTAAGTAGGAATTTGTACGGCTACAATTTTTCCATCCTTGTGCACAAGTTGTGGTGCATGCGGGTTAGTTAGGTCGCGGCCGGCAGTGGTCAAGGCTGAATGATAAGGCGATTTCTACCCAATTTAATCAATTGCAATTGCATACCGATTGTTGAGTAACATGCTAGGCTAGGGAGGCTGGCAAACAAAAGTTCGGCTGATCAGAAATAAGAACACCATTCGCTAACCAGACCTGCAGGATCTGGGCAGGCTCCCGGGCCACAGATAATCGCGAATATATCTTGCCGCAGATAGTCACAAATCGGTTCAGGATCTCAGCTGCTAGCTGGAAGGCTGAGTACGATGCAATTGTCTTCCGTATAGTACTATAGTTGGCAAATGCAGGAATTTAAGCAAGATAAAAAGCAACATTACTTCTGAACAAGGCGATTGCATGTTCTGCTCATACGAAACTCGACAAAGTTTTCCTTTGCATTTCACGCGCTAGATATCAGGCGCTCGAAGTAATGACTGTCCGCCAATTGCAAGGGTGGAAGAGAAAATTTCGCTGTTTGTAATGGGAATTTTGCAGCGCTCTACTTGATTGCTGCTTGCGTTCAATGTTTGGCGCAGAGTTTTTCTATTGCGTTTTGCTTGCATTTGCATGTGCAGGCGAATGTCAGCACGAATGCTAGCAGCGTTTGCTTTATTATAAGCGGCGTATATCGGCTCGCGTCTGGGGGCCGGTCTAGCTCGCCAGCTAGGCTATAGGATACTGATTTAAGAACATAGATAGCTAAGCTCTCGGAATATATCCTCAGGTACAAATCAACCTAGCCAGCTATCATTGGAGAATTTCAGCATGGGAAAGACTAGTCTGAAGCATGCTCCTGCTCAAACACTATAGAAAATCGGAACTACATATGAAGATATGATGGTTGCAAATTGGTGGTAACATACTAATAACGTGCAATGCATTTGCTGCCCGAAAGCCTAGGCTCGCGGCTTTTTACCCCCGCCTTTAACTTGCGACTGCATGTTTTAACCGCTACATTTACTTACACATTTTGCTCATCCCATTTCCTTTTATGGGAACCTTTGGGTACTTTTGCGGCCTCCGCTGCCTGTTGGGACAAGTTACCAAAAGTGCTGTGAAACTTGCGTATCTTTTCCGCAATTTCAGCTTTTGGCGAAGCAAGTATCCTCTCCCGGGCACTCATAAAGTTCCTCCATCGAAGGACCCGGGTTTGGGCACCTAGGTGCCCAATTTGTGAATTTCCCTTGCGGCCTACCATGTCACGTAAAGCGGCAAGAGCAGCCTCACAGACCAAGTTCTTCAGATCCGAGCCTGTATAATCAGGAGTCCGTCGGGCCAGTTCGCTAATTTCGACGTCCTCGGCGATAACCTCGTTTTTGAGAAGGATTTCTAGGATTCTCTGTCTATCGTAGGGTGTGGGCACATCTACTAAGATTCGACGGCCGAGTCGACGGAGAACCCCCTCATCGATATCGAAGGGCCTATTGGAGGCAGCGATAACCATCACATGCGATAGCTGACTTGAATTTATGCCGTCCATTTCGGTGAGAAATTGGTTCACATCGTTGGTATGGTGTTGAGTGCTGTGCTCATTTCCGCGACTGCGGAAAACACCATCCGCCTCGTCGATGAATATGACAAAAGGACCGCGATGGGCACGGGCACAAGCGAATATTTTGTGAATATTTTTCTCGCTTTCGCCTACACGGTGATCTTGGAAATGAGCTCCTGTGACGGTGAGGATTGTTGCACTTGCCGCCTTCGCAAAGGCCTTGACGAATTGGGTTTTGCCGGTACCGGGGGGACCATAGAGGAGTATTCCCGTTGAAGGACCTTGGGCGAAGATCCCAGTCTGAAATTGTTCAGGAAGCCTCAGTCGCAGAAAGAACGAGTCTAAGGCTTGTACCGCATCTTTCGTGATATGGACGTCGGCAAATGTGACATCCAAATCGGCTAGTTGTGTATATCAGCTATTGTCATTTCGACGTCTATCGATATCTAGCCTAGATCAATTGATATGACAACTCATGTCTACTTACCGGGATTGACGATACATTCTCTGAACTTGCCTAGGTGGCTTGAATGGAACCTCCGTAGATGGTCCAGGATGGTTTGCTCAGATTCTGATTCGGACATACTATCGGGGTCATCGCCTGACTCTGAAATCGAATCCAGATCGGTGCCAGTATCATTGTCGGAATCCATTTCGGTGTCGGTATCGGCGCCCTCGTTAGGAGGAAGGTTTGGTTTTGTGTTCGCATCTAAAGTCTCCTGTGCCAGCTCTCTTGACAGAGGCCCCCCACCATTTACGTGATGTTCTGCATCATCACCGCACGCCAAGGCTGTCCCTGGTACTGGGATTTCTTGTTCAGATTGGGCCATTGATGAAAAACTATATTAAAGTTTTGATCAAGGTGGCCGTATGCAATGGGCCTTGATACCCAGCTTCGTCATTAATATCAAATCAAATTTGATCAAATTGCAACAGATTTAGGGAATCAACGTACCTGAGTGCCTCAGTGAATGTATAACAGTCTATAAATGTTGATATATGTGCACAATCTAAGGATGGGCGGGATTGTGTGCGTGGAGACACCGATTTGACGGATATTTAAGGCGTAAGATATCAGAACGGGCTGAGATATGGACTTCGCGACAACCAATGCGGACGTTCAACTCAGTCGAAGGCGAGTTACAAGTTGCTAAGTGCAGGTTGCGGCCGAGATTTTAACGTTCGAGTCCTGCCAACCGTTCTTAATTCAATTGTAATTGCCTCCAATCGTTCAGCCCAACTTGAAAATGCCGAATGAGTAGGCCAATTGCAATAACAAGCGCAGGGGGTCCGGTCCACGTGTTCCTCTGAAAGAGTGCGAGCCGTCAAACAAAAATCTACCTGGAGTGGACTTGTAGCTACGACAGGTGGTATTTAATATATCTTTGGGCGGATACAAGCTTGCACTTGGGCCAAGGCCGACCATCCAAACGCGGTACCTAGGCTATAGGCCCAGCACCCAAGGAATTATCAGTATAACGACACATGTATGTGCATGCACACATCAGTCGGCGTCATCGGACTAGATGCATGTATATATGTTAGCCTATCAACTGGACTAGGCCAACCATTTTAACCAGTCCAGAGTACGACAAAGACATGCATCGCCCAATCGCGTTGCCGACCGCGGATATCGGATGCGCACCAGAACGCGAGCGCAAGCTGCACATATTAATGCACGCACAGCCATTCAGTTGTAGCCTCGCGCTCAAAACTAGATCCGCAGACGCTGTGGCTTCAGCTGATCGATGATCCTGCATTGCATCCTGCGCAAGATATCTATGTGCTCTATAAAAAAAACTTTGCCTCTTGATCTTTGTTTGTCAAAGGGGCCACGTCGACGTGCACAAGCCAGCCTTGTGTGCCTTATCAATCAGGCGAGATAAAATTTTATCCTCTTGGCTTGTACTACCCGGAAATGTTATCCAAAGTTTTTTTGATCCCAGGAAGTTTTATGCACCGTGGAGGACTCAACATGCATAGATCAGTAAAATTTGTTGGGTTTCGTTTACAATCAAGATTAGTTGCTGGGGCAGGTGGGCAAATACGGTGTGGCAAATTTCCGCATGCGCATATGCTGGCTCGCCTCCGCCTTCGAAGCTTCATTCTCCTCCCCGTCATACTATTGGCCTATATATAGAACATCGTGGGTCTGCCCGAGCTAAATTTCGGTTCGTTATGTATTACAAAAGCCTACCTTGCTGAGTTAATCAACGCTGAAGTTCTCTCAATCGTTAATCTCCTACATGCTACATATACGAGCCGAACCAAGGTATCCTTCGTTCGGCAGAATAAGCTGGTTATACATATAGAATGTCGAACTTTAGCATCACTGCTACACCTAGTTCTGTTACAGAAGGACCGCGTTCAAACGCTTCAAGCACTCCTAACGCCCCAATTCGCCGAGCCCCCAAAGGGCCATCAGTCCCAGATGAACTTTGGGAAGAACACAAAGCCTATATTGGGCGGCTCTACCTCGGAGAGAGCAGACTTTTGGAAGATGTTCGGGCAATCATGCAAAAGAGAGGTATTAGCGCAACGTAAGTGCTAGTCCCTTAGCTGACGACTGAATAATAACACGATTTTGCAACGTCTGGCTGACTCCTGTAAATCTGAAGTGTTCAACAATACCGACGAAAGCTGCGAGAGTGGGGTTTCAGAAAGAATGGAAGGAGAAGAGAGCCGATGAGCTCGACGCGGCCAGGTAAGGGCTCTATCCAATTAATTGTGTGTGTGCTGTATTGTTTAAATCAGTGACGACCAGTGCTGACTATGGGCTATCACCTTACTAGCAGTGAAAGACAAGCGGAGTCAATATAGCTCTCCCAACGAGATCCCGATGGATAACCCTCGAGGGGGTCTCAATCAAGATCTCGCGCCCCCCCAAGATTTTCAAGGGCCAATTTTGCAGAAGGATAGCACGCCGATTGCATATCGGCAAGAAGGTCCGAGCGAAACGTTCGAGGACCGGTTGGGAACTCTAGGCAACCCCGGAGCCTCGGCTGGAACCCCGGAGGTTATACAGCGAACCACAGCAGATTACGACGAGAGACTCGGGCCTATGATTGACGGTTGGGTTCCTCCTCCAATTGCGACTAGGCACCCTCACAACGCCGCCGATATGGGTGGGTATTACTGGGGCCCATGGCCAAGTAACGGAGTATCACCGCAAAATAGCCGTGTCCCCCCTCCACAGCCACCCTGCGGTATGCAGTTTGGGCAGCCTCCATTCATCGGGGATCCGAACCTAGCCGGGGATCTTGATTCGGATGGTCTAAATCTCTGGTGGAACTCCTATCTGATCGGTGACCAAAACGAATTCAATTATGCCGGGGAGGGGCCATCTCATTCACAAAAAACCGGAACTACATGCTCCGGGCCCTCTAACCCCAACAGCAAGACAGCTGGCGACGGGCTCGAAAGGCCGAATTCTAGTAAAAAGGGCTTTAGGGAACCAATGATCGCAGCTGTCGAGGCGGGAAATCTCACAATTGTCAACATTTTGCTCAAGGCTAATCCTCTCTGTGCCAACGTAACGGCGGAAGGCGTCACACCTCTATGGATGGCCTCCCAACAAGGCCACACAAAGATTGCGAAGCTCCTCATTGAGGACTGCAAAGCCGATGTCAATACAAAAGTACCAGACTCACATCGCACACCCCTTCATCAAGCGGCGCAGGGAGGCCGAACAGAAATAGTAAAACTACTGCTAGCAAATGGGGCCGACCCAGATGCTCGCGACAGCAGTGGCGTTTCGCCCTTGTGGACAGCTGCACAAAAAGGGTCAGCAGAAATAGTCAAACTACTCCTAAACCTTAACGACGCAGAGCCACTCCCACGCCCTGACGGTGCAACGCCAAAGGTCGACCCGAATGTAGTGACTAGTGATGGGAAGCGTACACCTCTTCATCAGGCCGCTCAGAACGGATGTGTCGACGTTGTCCGTATCCTTCTAGAAAGAGGTGCAGACCCAGACCCACGGGACCAGCATGGCATATCACCGCTTTGGAGCGCCGCCCAGGGAGGTTTCGAGGAAATCGTCAAAATGCTTCTCGCTACTAAGGGAGCGGACGCCGAGGTCATTTCCACCTCTGGCTCTAACCGGCGACCCTTGCACCAAGCTGCCCAGAACGGGCATACAGGTGTGTGCAAGTTGCTTCTTGCCCATGGTGTACAGCATGAGCCATTGGACAATACCAATTGCTCGCCTTTATTCTTCGCGGCACAGGGAGGTCATGCTGAAATCGTAGAGATTTTGCTATCAAAGGGATCGAGCCCTGAGAATGCGTGGGAGAAAGGGAACAAAGGAGGCCGGAGATACTGCCTCCACCAGGCTGCTCAGAATGGCCATGCCAAAGTCGCCAGCCTACTACTCGGTGCGGGTGCGAACGTTGAACCGGACGAATATATCCCAGACGAGGGCCTGCTCCCGAGTTCCTCTAGTGACTCCAGCGACACGGCGGAAGAGGGGCCTCGCAAAGTTTCCGGATATAAATCTCGTAGAAAGTACGAAAGGTTTCTGGAAAAGAAGGGACGTACCAACCAGCAAAGTGCACCTAGCTCTCCAAACTCCAACTCTAAGCGCAAAAAGCGTGCAAAGAGCAAGAAACGCAGCGACAGATCTCAATATGTTTCTGTATCCCCACTCGGTTTGGCAATTGTGGCTGGACATATCGAAGTCGTAAGGCTCCTGATCGAGAACGGGGCTAATACCAATTCCATCAACAATAAGAGCCAATTGAGCCCACTTCACCTAGCTAACGTAGCTGGTTCCGAAGGCAGAGAAGACATTATCACACTGCTAATTGAAAATGGGGCGAGGGTCGATGCAAAGGAGAAGGATGGATGGACGCCGATGATGCTTGCAGCTCAAAATGGCAATTGTAATATTGTAGACATGCTCATAAAAAACGGAGCATCTGTCGATGCACAAGGTACCGATGGGGAAACGGCATTATGGATAGCTTCTCAGCAGGGACACACTGCAATCGTCGAAAAACTGCTGCAAGCCGATGCTAGATCCATCCCGACAACAGGATCCGGAAGGTACCCTATACATCAGGCAGCTCAAAACGGACACTTCGAAGTCCTCAAACGCTTGGTTGAGAATGATCCCGATTGTGTTGATCTAAGTGACTTTAACGGCTCGACTGCCATAGCCCACGCAGCAGGAGGAAAGGAAGCGATCCGATTTCATATGGTTGAATATCTCATTAGTAAGGGCGCGAAATTTATCTCTAATCCGGGAGAGTGAATGGCCCCGATCAGTTAACGTTGGGGATTCGCCCCCATGCATATGTTGATGGGATCTCATTTTTGAATTTTCGTCCGTGGCGCAGTCGGCGCACGTGTGAGGCTCCTTTAAATACAGTAGTTTTGTTATAGTTGGATTGAATTGAACTAGAAAACGGAAATTTCGAAGACGTTTGAACCTTAGCTTTGGGTGAAGCTATAACCGTTTACTAGGCAACCCGTATACCCCTCGGCTAGCAGCTGGTAGTCGAATCATCACATTTACATATGTAGAGCCTATAGCTATATTAAAGTGACACCACCCTAAAACTAGTAAACTAGCCAAAGCGCGATAAAATATCGCTGGTTAACTAGTAGAACGCCGACGCGCATGCCTATCAGATATCATATATATCTATCTATAGCTGTAAAACTTTGGCACTGTGGATGTCAGTGCCAAGCTAAGCAAAAGTTTTTTGCAGGCTCGAAGAGGCTGCAACAATACAGTACTCACGACGCAGCGACACTAAAAAGTTTTATCCGGCAACTAGCGTGATCCTCAACTCACGGCCAATCGGAGCCATCTGCCAACTCCTTTTGCATGCACTACTATCCGTGTGCAGCTTCAAGCCTCGATTCCCAAACAAAACGTTTTTACATAAACATTTTATGGTATCTTGGGAAGTTTTGAGATATCGTGTGTGTCAAAAAAAGTTTTTCCGCTGTCTGAAGATCCGGAAAACTTAAAAAGGGACCATGCTGCCATCTTCATGCTTAAATTTGTCCTCGCCTTATTCTAAACCACATCCAGCTCTTAGGCCTTGTTGTATACACTCCCAGGCCCTAAGAAACAAATAAATCTATTGAATTCTGATTGCTTCCGCCAATCAATAATCCAACATATATCCCTCTGTGGGCAACACTCTAATAATAATATAAAAAATAGATGTTACCACGGATACATCCCTTTCGTGCATACCGCTACCCAACCATCAATTCTCGCCCTGCTACGAATGCGAACAGTCACCCAGTCCAAAGTTTGCTGTCCAAGCCTACCCATCTCACACCTCACCATGGCCAGAGACAACAACCTACAGGAGTATACTGGGTCGATACAGAAGAATTGTGTGCTCTCAAACGAAGGTCACCCCAGTTACAATCCGTTAGAATTGGGTGGACCCGACAACGGGGTTTCTACTTCCACACAGACATACAGTTCCACTGAGGTAAGGATCTATGACGGCTCGAATAGGCTGTAACCATGTAATTATAGAGCACCAGTGCTGATTACCTTTTTCGACAGTCTACAAAGCCTGCAGGGAGCCCACTGGCAGAACATGACTCGGACTCGGATGTTATGTGTCCGATGACTGGACCCATCCCCAGGCCCGACCCTGTCACAATCGCCACGAAGAATGGCGCAAAAGACAGGGCGGGCTCCATTATGCTCAACTACTGGTTGCAACAACACCAAAAACATGAGCCATTTACCGGGCTGTATTTTGGAGAGGGCAATTAGAGGTGTCACGGATACGGACCAGAAGGACTAAATCGATCCGTCACTGGCCTGCTTGTGTTAAAATTGCTTTACAATATTGTTCCCATTTGTTTCAATATTAACGTTCTGGTCAGATAATGATGCTGTGGGGCGGAGACCAGAACGTGCGTGCAGCATATGCGTTTATTTGGGTATTTATTCGGCTTTCATTGGTAGGCGCAAACCTTTTTTGTTATATTTTCAACTGAGTTAGCGAAGGTCGTGGAGTTCAAGCGGGTGCGACGCGATACAAGTGTAAGCTAGGTCTACTGATATCTATATTATTTGCAAATTTGACACCACAAATTATTTGAAACCTTTGACACATCAGGCTAGATTCCGTTTCTGTACCTATTCTGATCGCGCTTAGTTTCATAAATTTTATAAGTCATGATAACCGTCTCTAGCGTGCGCGTGCTGCCTCAGCCGCCGACGTATATACCCGGGCCTCAAAGGTGCAACATGCAACACATCACAGTTGGCAAATCATACGACCATATGATCATCTGGATCCTGATCTTCAGCATAAAAGTTTAAACCATGCATGCCACCATCAAGCCAATAGGGAAGACAGGGGCGGTGTGTTGAGCGCCCGGGCCCTGGCCGGCTGCAGACATGTGTCATACTGTACCACTCTCTACTTACTTCCAACGTCCGGTAAGGCTATAGGGTGTCCTACCCAGATCGAACCTGCAGCAACAACGTTAGTAGACAGGCAGCCCTTGATATTCTCAAAGTCTAGGGGTAATCCAGATAAAACTCCAGTTTAACGAACCAGCAAATTCATTGTTTAAGGATCAATGTATTTCCCTTTATAATATATATAATAGTCCTGCCAATATATCCCTGTGTACTCTTCCCTGATACCGCTGGCCTTGCCTATTAAATTGGGTTACGGCTATTAAATATGGGGTACGCCGTTGCTGAAATCGCTATAAGCCCTGGTACCCAGCCCCTGCCCAAAACAAGTTGGTAAACAGAGAGCCCCTGATCAGATATCACCACAACCCTATCGCGACGATATCAGGAGCCACACCGGTTAGCGTTTCCGTTCCCGTGTTGTTCCGCATATGGGTAACACGCAAGGTCACACTGTACCACTTTCTACTTTTGGCCTATAATACAGAAGAGCTAAACTATAAGTACTACATAATTGTGCCCCACACACTATACGCAAAGCTAAATAAAAGATGCAGGGATCTGGCAACTTGTCAGCGTACCCAAGCTACCACAATACTACCAAACAGATGGCGGAAAGCATCTAGGACCTGGCGTCATTTAGCCTTTTGCAGTTATACCACTGTTATTTGAATATATATAGACTTGAGGGCCACAATGTAGTCACCAAACCATTTGTATCAACAAGCTTGTCTGAAATACCGCGTTCTCCCAGCGTAGCCTGCGCCTAGCAAACCAAGGCACGTCTAACAATGAAAGAGAAGTCCGTAACAGTAAACCCGCGAGAGTATGGACGGCTTCAGACTATTAATCAACACCTATCCTGAGCCCCAGCGGCCCTTGACTCGCCAACTTTGCGATACTGGACCCTCAACCTTGGTTCCTTCACCAACTAGTTTCTGAACCGAAGGGATTCGGAAAAGTGCAGCCAGATGGCCTTCATCACCATCGGGATTCTCTCTAAAGTCTAGTCTCTTTATATTTGGCAAAACCCTAGCCCGCACACTTTCATCTGCAAGTAACGCGTCAAACGCTGCCCCGAAATGGCAAATGTCCCTCCCGGCGTAGTGCCGCCACATCGCTAGTCGCTCCATCCGCGTCGGTAGAGCTATGAGCGCCACAGCTAGGCCCTGTACCAACGTATTTTCATATCCAAGCCGCTCTAAAAACTTGGGGATATACCTCCAATAGACACCCCGATTCAGCGTTTCAAGTTCCAGCTTAGTAAACCCTTTGTACTCAGGGCGGTCCAGGCCGGTGGCCTGGAAGATTGCAGCTGCATAGGCATCCATAGTACCTGTGTCCCAGCATGTACCGATGTTTAACTTTGGATCTCTGCCTAAAAAGATCTCGCGCGGCGAGAACAGATCCGGGATGCCATCCCATACGTGGAGAGGACAGCAAATCAACATTGTGCTGATGAATCCGCGAACTTTAGGATTCTGGACGAGCGTCCGGAGGAGGCGTATCATGCGCGTCGGGCCGTCTAGTACCACGATTCCGTAGAGATGGGGGAGAGTAACCGCCGAAAGGTGTTTGCAGGTGAGTGTGAGAGAGCGCAGGTTTCTAATATGGGGACTTCTCCGCCAGGTCTCGCACGCGAACACGGTCCTGCCGTCCAATTCAGGGATGAGCTGTCGAACTATTTCGTGAATGATCTCGTTGGGTAGGGTGATTAGCCCCGCCATCTTGAGGTGGTTGGATATACGATATGATCCGTCTCCCTGATTATTAGATCCCTCAGGCCTATGTACCTGTTACTAGCGGGTATCAAGGCCCCAGACGCTGATTAATATTGCATGCTCTCTATGAGGGCCGTCGGGATTGCGAGAAACCAGGTATGGGCTGAGAGTAAATATGTCGAAGCAAGCTGTAGACGGGGCCAATCATTCGAAAGTTGCTACTTGGGCTTTGTTGATTCAGGGGCTACCGCCTCCGTCCTTGATTCCATGCCACCTCCATATTTTCGAATAATCCCAGCCTCAACGGCTGAATAAGCTGAAGGATCAGTCGTGATGTTCAATCCTCCGCCAAGAGAAACGCCTTTATGCGCAAGTAGCAATATTAGCACCCCCTGACAGTTGATAGTATCTGCGAACTGACCAATTTGCGAGGTTTAATTATTTCATAATTCCTGTGCCCATCTGCGACAAGACTAATCTATATTAATGCGTATAGTTCAAACGCTGGATTATCGGTTTTTATTGTAAAGTTGCAAAACGCGCCTAACAAATGGTGCCTTCGTATCTCATACCCAACACAACAAAAAATAAACGTTAACCAATGAATTTCACAGCCTTGCATTCCTCGGCAGACCCAGCATGTAACAACCCTCGCAGGGATTAGTTTGCGTAAATCATTTGAATAAACATTAACTAGTGTGCATAGTAAATGTTTTTTCAAATGTTTCTGCAAGGCTTTCCACCCACCTGATACTTTGCGTCTTGTGACCCCAACGCATATGACGCTAAGCTGAATATATATCCGGTGTTAGCTATAGAATACATTTTTATTGAAGTTTTTAAGGAATATGTAATATAATGGCGTATCCGGGTACCAAAATAGCCGGGTTTAGTTTCCCGTGCCTGAACGACCCAGAATATGGGAACAGCTTCAAATCCGTCCTATATGTTGTCGACTTCACACCCTGAGAGCTGACGACCCCTTAACTCCAGCATTAAACCCCGCCAAAATGGGGGAACGTAGTTAAGAGGACATATTAAATGAATCTAGCGGAAGCAATACCGACTCCTAAACGCATGACAAACGAGGGCCCAAAGCTGTACAGAAATATTTACATCCCCATCATCCCAATAACTAACCCCGGTTATTGGACCGGTGAATGCTCACCTTGCCCAAGAACCATTTTCAACCGCCATATTTGGCCCGCATTCCAGGTCCCCGGTAACTGGCTGCTGCCCTCGATACTGAGCGCATCCTGTATCGTAAAGGGGCTGTCAACGCCTCGGCACCTTTGGTTTTCATATGGACAACGCAGAAATGGAAGGCCATATGATTCGTCCGCAATCCAGTCTTTGGGTTCCGCCTTAGGGCACGGCTGCATGATGGCAGCAACTTTGATTTCTGCTGGTTCTATACGCCGTACCACAGATACAGGCGGCGTCGTATTGAGGTCCATAGAAGATATATCCGAGAAATTGGAGAGCAGGGGCAGGTGGCTACCGCTTGGGTTTACTAGCGTATCCTGTTGTGCGGCCAAGTTGATAAGACCAGACGGGCCGCCAAAGCTTGAAGATTCTGGCGAGAGTGGCTCTATTTCTCGATAGTCAATCTCATTTAGTGGCTCAGGATCGGGAACCGAGACACCCTTATGTTTGATTGTTTCTTTTGGTGGAAGCGCCGCGCCGTCTCGAGCATATTTTGCGGAGGGCAAAGAAGGCTGAAGAGGTGTGCTGTTGACACCTCGAGCGGGGTTTGATGCCCTTTTTGAGCCGCCCTTAGAATTGATGACGGCGTTGCGCAAACTTATATTCCGGGCAGTGGCTGCAATGCGGAAGCCTTCTGGCGTTACCGCATGTTCGAGGAGCCTCTGAATGGGCCTCCCATCCATGATCATTACATCCCCATGATGCAACCTGAGTTCCAGAACGTTGCGTTTAGTAGGGCGTTTTACCCCTTCTGCTAGAGGCACCGGATTTGAAGGCTCGAGCAGTGCTTTGTCCGCCGCTGAAAGATTCCCTGTGCAGTATTTGCCTTTGATACGGAAATACATCATAGCCGGTGACCCCAACGATATGGAGGATACGCATGGCCCGAGGTCTTCTTCGCCATCGTCATGGAACTAAACCCTAGGTTAGTCACTTGGATCATCTTGAGTACGACGGGCTTTGGGCGAATCCACCACTTACGTCCATTTTCTGTTCCTCAAAATATGCGACGTTGAGTACTTCGTTCATCGTCAGCGCGTCTGGGATAGTTCGGCTAACATCTGCCTGCAATGTCTTCAGAGCCTGCTGTACCACCGCTGGCGACTCTTCAAACGATAAGCTATCGACTTCGACAATATATTTATAAGGGGCTCCCTGTAACAAATCAGCGACTAGCGCTTGGACAAGCTTGTACGCATCGCCGAAGGATGCTCACCGAATTAAAGGAGAACTGTTGGGTGAGGAGCCTTCCAGTGCCTATTGGGAATATTCAGCAGTGCTCGCAATGGCAGTACCTCCTGAACTATTCTGCGGCTTACACTTGTGGGTCTTCAGCTCGTGCCTTTTGAAGGGGATACTGACGTCTTGATATTTGTCAAGCAGCCAGTCCGCTCCCCCAGGTAAGGCGTTCCAGGTCTTGTTCGCCAGGATATGCACGACTTTGCCACACTGATAAAGTTCGTATGTGATCGCTCTCCTTCCGTCTGGAAGAACTGTAGAGCTCGACTTGATGGAAGGATCAACAACATTCTCCGGGATAGGTGGGCCAGTAAAATCCATTCGATGGGGGTCCGAAAGATCAGCTGGGATAAAGTGAGAGCGTTGGGGAGTAAACTCCCAGTCGCAGTTTGTGCACTTCCAGTTCCTCCAGTATTCACGGCAGTTTAGTTTTCCGCATTTCTGGCACCATACTCCTTTCCAAAACCTTCTTTTGACATCTCTTCCTGAGTTTCCCACACTCTCATCCTCAACTGGCAATGTGGGAGCCAACGGCGCCGGTGGCTGAGTCGCTGCATCTGGCCAGACCGTCTTACCATGGAGAAAGGAGCCACGGTAGACAAACTGCTTCGGGGGGGTCGCGGATTCACCGTGATAAACCTAGACTCAAGAGGTTAGTATATAGCTATCAAATCTCATAAACTCAAAAGCAATACTGACCGTCCAAAACCTATCACAGTCTTTGTTCAAACACATAGGCTCACTCTCATATACCCACGGGCTCTCCTGTTCACACGACCGACACTTGATATACTCAACAGCGATATTCTCAGAGACCCCAGGAGTATCCGCGGCAGCCCACCATCCTCTCTGGGACCCGTCGAGCTTCTCCAGGCGGAACTTGCAACGAATATTCCTTGAAGAGCTATCCCGCTCCGGCCAACAATGGGTAACTTTAAACCAGTCCATTACAGAGTACCGATGCAGTAGCTTTGCAGGCGCTGTAGGACAGCGCTCGCCTACGATAACAGCGATGGGCACCATCTGCTGGCAGTTATTTCGAAGATAGGCTATCGTGCCTTTATCCCATGTTTGGTCCCGGACAAGTCGCCTCTCGCCTTCTACCTCCTCGCTGTTTCCGCCGGCGTGTGAAATTATAATGCTAGCATCCATATAGTCCCGTTCGGAAGCATGTCCGTCAATGAGATAGCCCCGACAGAATCCTTTGGATGCGTAGCTTCCGCCTTGATAAGACCGGAATGAAGGCAAGCTCTCACATAGCTCCTGCCGGGTCTTCATTTTTGCGCTGCAATGTTAGTCCATACAGTGCTTATTTATCGATTGCCTTTACGCGAAGTTACTGTACTTACATCGCACCAAACTTCAGGCTTCCCAATTGACGGCGGCTTTCCAGCAGTTAATGCGCATACAATGGGCTCGATTTTAGCATTCTTCCTTGTGGTTACCTTTTGTTTCTTGGGTGATGTTTCGGTGATTGGGAGCCCCAACGGTGAAGGGGTAGATATAGCTATAACTTGGCCCTGAGTCACGGCACCATTACCCACAGTTACCGCATCTCCGCAGATAACTGAATCGTCTGTTTGTGAAGCTATGGTCAAGTCTTCAGTCTTCCGTCGCTTAGTATGAAATCCGGCACTCGACATTTCGTCAGTGGGATCGGATACAGTCGGATCATCAATTGCAGCTTTGGCAGCCTTTCTTTTTGTCTGACGTGGACTCCAAACGGCCCTACTCGCCGTTGCCCCTGTTCCGACTTTGCCAGACTGGGTGCCCGGTTTTGTAATTCTACCTTTTGCACTTCGGCGTCTGGAATTCAACGAACAGCGTCAACATATATACAATAATGCACGCACGTACGAAACGCGCCACTTCTACTTACTCTTGTAGCTCAGTAATATCCTGCAGGGTTGGAGTTGCAACTCCAGGATCTACAGTCGCACAAGCCAGGATATACCCCTCAGCAATTTCTGCGGGGGGTATTTGGGGCTTATTTAAATTTTGCCCTACAGATCACAGCGTAAGCATAGATCCAAAGACAAGTTCTCATAAACATCGAGTCATTATAGCTTACTTTTGCAGGCGGTCCCAATCGTTTTACTCCGTGTTATACGATACTCTGAGACTGGCAAGTTTATCTGGCGGGGCGTATCCACGTCCATAGGTGTCGGAAACGGGAGCTCGACGGCCGTTGGGGCAGGTGAAGCAAGCCCGCTAATCCTGTGCGGGGACACATTCAATTCGGCCGATTTTCCGTCGGCGGTCCCGCCGGTCTCGGATTTTGGGGGGGACGGCGGCGCAGGGAACACTTGTCGGAGTCGACGCGACGAACGGGTGATTATCCGGCCTTCCACCATTTTAGCTTATATGGAACAAATATCCAAGTTGTCCGTTGGCTTGGGATAAGCTTGGAGGGAGAGTAACTCTTTGTTGCTATTGTGTGGGTTTTGGATTCGGAAGAAACCTCGGGGACAGATTTAAATATAAAGCCTAGTAGGGCAGATCAGACTTCGTCCTAAAGATCGCCGATTTTACGACACGTTCGCTTGAGGAAATACTGGGATCGGCAGCTTACCATGCTTCCTTCTGGAAAAAATAGCGGTAGACAGTATATGATAATCCAGCGCATAGCTGTCCGGACAATCGACTACGCACAACAGCAGCGGGGCGGGGCGCCAAGGGCCTGGAGGCCTACATTAAATTTATAGCGGACCAATTACTCACCGTACATCGTTTATGTCAAAGATATATAACGTTGCGAACTGGTGCGCAGTGCCAGTCGACCGGATTTTGGGGCCAGCGCCTGGGAGAATATCTACAATAGATTGGGTACTGAGACGCATACCCGGGTAGGTAGAGCCTTGATATTGAAACCGGATAGTTTTTGGCGATTGCACGCCTCAGAATTATATAATATGATTATCGACCTTGGCCGGTAGGTTATAATTAGTGCCCAGGAACGAGGTTGTAGCAGTCGTAGATAATCCAGCGTCACGGGGGGTTACACAAACCATTTGATCATGAAGCGAGAGTTGGCGTGCGTACAGAGTACTACTATTACTAGTCAGTGCGAGTAGCTTTGGCACGCCAACAACTTCCGTCTGATAACCTCATCAAGTGTGCGAAAATAGACAGGATCGGGGCGCATCTGTCGGGCGTGCCTCCACGCTGCGGCACGATCAATATGGCCACCAGCTGACTAGGCGGCAATTGCGGGAGTTGCTGTTCAGGGGCATCCGCAACCGTAAAGTTGATTTAGTAGAACCCTAGGATGTTCACCAAAATCTAAATCCAAAATATAACGTGCCCCGACGAACGTTCGAGCCCGAGCAAAGCTCCTCATCGCCGACGGCTGGTTGGACCTGAAAATATATGACTAATTATGACGCCGTGCCTAGGAGTAGAACAAGGTACCAGGTGGCTTGCTCACGATACAACTTCAGCTGGACAGCCACACTCGTCCTTCATACAGCCACAACCAGTTATGCTACCCGTCGTAGTCATCATGTGGATTCGCATTTCTAATCCGCGAGCAAGAGGATCAAGCGTCAAGGCGCCACGATGGAGGATCCTGACAAAGGCTTGCATAGTTGGCCTCCAAATCGGTTCAAAAGCACAACACCTCCAATTTTGCCGACGGACATGCATGCGCATGCCCAGCAGGTACAAGACCCAGAGTTTTGAGGCAGTCAGCCCGGGACAAGACGAGCACTCAAGTCTGGGCTTGGAAGCAGCGGAGTCAGCACTGGCAGGAAGCACGACCTGGTGCTGACCAGAGCCTTTTTCTCCTGCCTTGCATTTCGGTTAAGCAGGAAACCTTATGCGAAAGACCCGCCGGCGTAGCGCATGTTTGCAGCGCGATCTTGCAGAAACTTTCGCATGACCCAGCGATGACGACAGGGCCCTCGCAGATGATCAGGAATCGAAGGATAGTAGCTCAACGGCCCATAAAAGTGGGCTGCGCCAGCAAAGGCCGTCTGTATACATTCTGGTGGACTGCTAATTTTATCGGCCGCTCAACAAAAGACGCCAAATTTCCAAATGGATGACCCAAAAGTGGGCTATGCACTCCGAGGTATATAAAAAACATCGTCATCCTGCAGCCTCAGTAGGTCGGCGTGTCTTGAGGCCCGTATGTGCCTCCGGGGCCTCATTTGCATGTACTTCACAGCCGATGGGACGTGCCCGCAACCGCAAGGTGCTTCGGTACATCGCGGGTGAAATCTTGATTTGCTGAGCGGTTGTAGACAGCCCTGCAAGATGACGCAGCTGTAATGATGGAGGAGGATCCCGAAGCTTCCAGCCGTGAACCGAGTATATCGCATCGACGTTTGGCGTACCGGCATCCTTCAACCAAGCCGTACCAATACTCGGGCGGAATTGAACTAATCCTGCCAGCCAGCACCGCGGCGATGTCACGGCGCAAAGGGCTACCGCATAGAATGCGGTGAGATCAAGATCGATATCAGCTGCAAAGGCCGGCCAACAGGCTCCGCTCTGAGTCTATCGTGTGCGGATGGATACATGCTAGCACCGTCGCACTTCAGCACGCAAGACCCGGCTGCTCAAAGAGGGCGACTGGCGTGTGAAGGGCTCCCGCGTGTGATTTGAATCGAGTCCGACCGGTCTGTCAAAGACCAGAGCATGGTCCGTCGCACTTGAGGATTCTTTCCAAATACCCGGTCGGGCCTAGTGGAGGGGCGCCGGCCAATGAGAAGCTGGTGAAGCCAGTCATCCCCTCTCGACCGCAATACGTCATACGACCTCATCACCCTCCTGGCTGATGCAACAAGCAAGAAAGGCCTCCCCGCAAGGTACCCTACCGCCGAAATGCGCGCGAGGGTACCTTTTCTGTCCCGGCGTTCGTCGGTGAAAGGTTCTGATCATGGGGAGCTTAGCTCGAGAGCGCAGAGAAGAAGTCCGATGCCACGCTGGAATCCGAACCTGGGTGCTCGAAGAGGGAGATATAAAGTCCAATCTCGCCGCTCCTCCGAGATAGCCCTCCCTGGAGTTCTTTTCTACACCAACTTTTCTGGCTTCTCGCTCTCGGCCTTGCGATTCGGATCAGCTGTTGGGACCACTGGTTCTCTCCCCCGGACATAGCCCGCTCAAACGACGACAACAACAAGGTACGTACCCGTTCGACGCTTGCTCATAGATGCGGGTGCCTGGGAGCGGCTGAGAGCAATTCATGGTGTTTGCTGGCACCGTCTGCGTTTGGAATATGCATCGTTCTAGCTGTGCATTTCTGGCGGGGCGCTTTCAATTTCCCCCCAGTGTGTCACCAAGGTGTCTTCTATATATATCCGCTGTCCGTGCCGCGACAGAATTTGCGTATGCGCCTGTTGTCCGCGCCGCCTGTTTGCACCCCAGTGCGACGTCCTGCTGTCTATAAATCGAACACCAGCCCTCGATCCTCTGACCGTCGCTAACTCGTTCTCCAATTCTCACTTCCCCTCGCCCTCGATAGCACTATCCAGATATCTGTCCAGGAGACAATCTTATATTTTACCCACCAAAGATGACTACCCGTCACGAGCAGTACCGGGTCCGCCGGGGAGATGTCGACGTCGACGTCGACCACCGGGACCGCGACTACTACGCACCTGGATACCATGAGCACGACCACGAATACCGAGAGGTCGAAAGCTACGGCGGCCGCGGCCGCGACCGTGAGCGTGAGCGCGGTGGGGAAATGACCCGCTACTACGAGCGAGACCAAAGATCCGGATCCTGCGGTGCCTTGGTCCCAGTCCGCCAGGAAAAGATCATCGAGCGGGATCTCTACGAGGTTCCCCCAGAGCCCGAACCGATCATTCCCATCCGCGAGATCGAGATTGATCCTACAATCAAGGTCACCGAGCACGAGCACGAGCATGTTCACCATCACAACCACATCCATATCGACCATGCTGCCATCCATATCGTTGCCGAGCCTCCACCGAAGCCCTGCCCGCCACGTCGTGAGGTCATGGCCGAGCGCGAGACCTTGATGTCGATCCGCGAGCGCCGATATGGCGGCAAGTGGAATGCCACCGGCCGGTTGAACCTTGACCACGACCACCATCTCGATCATCATATGGACCAGCATATGGAACATCACCACCACCATGAGGAGAACTCTCGCAGCCGGAGCCAGTCCCGAGATCGGGAAGTCAGGCGGACGATTGGCTACGGCCGCTACCGTGAGAGAAGTGTGGGCGACCGTCACGCTTCCCCCCGCAACTCCTCGAACGCTCTGGTCCCAGCTTCCCCTCACGGGTCCGGCTTCTTCAAGGACTTCAAGGCCGAACAGGAAGGTTGGACCGTCGTTGATGTCCCCGGCGCCGGACGAAGGATCACTCTCGAAGGTGGCGCCGAAGTATCCTGGAACTCTTCCTCCTTCGGCGCCAGCGCTGGCGTGCGCCGCTCCAGCAAGAACCCGGAACGGACCGCCAAGGGCGAACTCTGGACCGAGGTGACCAAGGATCTCGTCTGCGCGGAGGCCCTGGAGGAGTTTGGATACAGCTACGAAGAGACAGACAACTTTGTCTACGTCTTCGACTATATCCACCGCGACCAGATCCAGGACCTGATTGAGCTCACCAAGGACATCCGTCGTGGTAAGTCTCGTCCTCGTCGCCCACGTAGCTACGTTAACAGACTCAAAGACTACTTTGTGGGCTAAACGTATGACAACAATGGGACTGACGTTAACCTCTTCTCTCGTGATGTGTAGAACGTGTCCGTGAGATCGAGAACAGTTCGCGCTATGAGCGCTCGCACAGCCGTCCACGCAACGGCGGCGGCGGCGGCGGTGGATACTATGAGCGTGACCGCTTCCAAGAGAAGCGTGACTATACGCCCTTCGGCGAGCGTGACCGTGTCAGGGACACACGTGAGACTGTGTACTACTAGGCAGGCCGCTTTCGCGATTCTTGGGCGTCGTCCAGGATGCAAACTGACAAACCCTACCTCTTATACTAATGATCCTACTCCGACTGTTTGGTTGCTTTGCTTCTACATCTTTCATGTATGTGGACAATTTGCGTCACTGCCTTTGTGTGATGAGTTACGATGGGATATACCAAGTTGGTCGTTCAGCTTTACTACTCGCCCGATGCTTCTAAAGTCCTACTTTGCGTGCATTCATTCCGTGTATCACCCTTTCCATTATATATATACCTTCCTCCTTGCCGATTTTCGCTCTTTTCTGAACACACACCACGGCTTATAATGCTCACCTTTGATGACTTGCTTCTTCCGTCTCGTTTTCTGTCAAGGCGCTCATGTCCTTCCCTGCAAGATGTAACGAATCTCATTGTATTTTCCTATAGAACCAAAATTCTAACGAGTGCATAAACCCTGAACCTGAAATCAACCGCTCATTTCAATATACTATCGCCCGGAGCCCGTCCCAACATAAAGTGCCGTAGCTGTTCGCATCCATGCATGCGCTCAGGGTCCGAGCCGGCGAATAGATCTATAGATACCGCTAGTTTATCCGTAGTTTTGCACAGGCGGTGCGCGGTGTCACCGGGTTCCTCCTATGGCTCATCGATCCGCATGATGCATATCCGCTGCCCGCCCTGCGTATATTAAGCCAGCCTGTCTGCCCGCGACGGGGAGCAGCAAGTGGGCCCAGATGAGGGCCTCATGTGCTATCAGCGGTGGCCGGGGCGGGGAGGTCAGAAAACACGTTAGCCTTAACCGCGAGTTACGTACACACGACACAGACGACGGACGACGGCCAACAACGAACGACCGACACGACCGGACGAACGACGACGCCGCCAATTGCAACTTCATCAGAGCCGCCGATTCGTTCGATCCAGCTCTCGTGCCTCACGACATCCTCCAAGCCGATTGAGCGGGAAAGATCACGCCGAGCGCAGACCCGCAATCATGGCCCGGCTACGGCTCCGGAGCCTGCTCACCGCCCTGCTGGCCTCCATGGTGCCGCTATCGCAGTCCCTCTCGTTGACCGGGTCCCGGACGCTGCTCGTGCTCGAGGAAGACACCAAGGGCGAGTTTCAAACCTTGATCAGTGACCTCGAAGGTACCGCTCCCTCCAATTGACTTTCAAATCCATGTCCTCAAACGCGGGCATCTCGCCCCGTGACATCATCCATCTGCTAACGCCTTCCATCACGGTTCTCCCCTCGCAGCCCGCGGATTCCAGCTGGACATCCGATCCGCCAAAGCCGAGTCCCTGGACCTATTCCAGCACGAAGAGCGGGCGTACGACAACATCATCGTCTTCCCAACCAAGCTGAAAGGGCTCGGCCCGAACCTACAGTCCACCAGCTTCCTCAAACATGCTTCGCACGGCGGTAACCTCCTCATCCTGCTGCCGTCCAGCCCCGATGGCGTAGTCCCCACCGCCATGAACGAGCTCGCCGGACAGCTCGACATCTTCATCCCGCCCAAGGGCTTCAGCATCGTCAACCACTTCGACCCCGCGAACCCCGCCGAGGCAGACCACACCACCTTCTTCGTCGACCTTCCCAGCTTCCCGCCGCACACGAAGAACTATTTCACCGGCGATGACCCAGCTGCCAAGCTGCTCTACCGTGGCGCCGGTCTCGTCCTCGGCAACTCGCCGCTAGCACAGCCTATCCTGACGGCGCCGCAGTACGCGTACAGCTATGATACAAAGGAGGCGGCCGACTACGCGGACGACGAGAGCGTCTTCTCTGCGGGGTCGCAGCTGACGCTCGTCGCGGGCGTGCAGACGCGGAATAACGCGCGCATCACGTTTGTCGGCGGCGCGGACCTGTTCGCGGATGCCAGCTTTACCAAGGCCGTGAAGGACAAGCCCGCGTCTGCGAACCGCGCGTTTGCGAAGGACGTGACGGCGTGGACGTTCAAGGAGACGGGCGTGGTGCGGGTCGATACTATCGAGCATTGGGGGGAGGAGTTGGGACCCGCAGTAGTCAACGGGGAGGTATACCGAATCAAGAGCGATGTGGTATGTAGCCCCCTTCACCCCTTACATCAAACTCATATATCCGCCTTGCATCCATTTCCTGTTAGTTCATGGGATCCTGGTTTCAATGCTGACCCCGCGTGTCCCGCGTGCGGATAGACCTTCTCCATTGCCCTGTCAGAGTACTCGTATGACCATTTTACTCCGTACACGGTCCCGGAAACCGACGCCCTGCAGTTGGAGTTCACCATGTTGGACCCGTACTACCGTATCCCGCTGCTGCCAGCGACGACGCCGCTATCCACGCACAAGAACTCGACGGTGTACACCGCCACGTTCCGCACGCCGGACCAACACGGCGTGTTTACGTTCACGGTGAACTACAAGCGGCCGTTTGTGAGCAATTTGCTCGAGAAGCAGGCGGTCACGGTGCGCCATTTTGCGCACAACGAGTGGACGAGGAGCTGGGGGATCAGTGGCAGCTGGCCGTGGATTGGCGGGGTGTGGGTTGTCGTCGTCGGGTGGATTGCGTTCGTCGGGGTTTGGCTTTGGAGTAAGCCTGTTGCCGGCGCCGCGGCGGGGGGTAAGAGCAAGAAGAAGCAGTAGTCGCTGCGGTAAACGTTTCCGGGGCATGGAAACGGGTGCGGAGGAATAGTAGTAGCGGGACGGTGGTTTGATGCCTTGCCTTGCTATGCATATATATTCAATAAAAGTAATCTTACGTCGGTACGTGCGGTCAGCAGTCCGTATAATGTCTGTGCATGCTCCGTTTGCCAAAGTGTGAAGCGGATTCGATTCGCCCGGCCGTGGCTCCATCTGCCTTGATACTACGCTCGTACTATAGGTTCACAGACCGGAGAGTGTATAGTTGTCCTTGGCTGTGCATCGTATGCTTGTGTCAGCCGCTACGTCGAACACAAAGACACCTCGCAGAGGGTAGCCTACCCAATTGATTCCTATATGGTACCTCTGTGATCGGTGGAGGTGGAATAATGATTCAAATGTCCAAACCCCCAGGTCTCTATAGGTGAGCGTTGATAAAAGCCTAATTGATAAGTGAAGAATAGATTGTTTATAAATAATAGGCTAGTAACTCCCCCCAACCATTCATCGACTAGAAGTACATGGAAACTGACGCTTGCAAGACATCAAAAGTCGTAGGCAAAAAATACAATCGCTAAATGTGCATATACGTATTCTGTCAGCCTCACTCAAGGTTCTCTGAAGTTAAAAAAAGCTCAGGGCCGGGCCATGCAATTCCGACAAGTTGATCAAAGTGTGTCCGTTGGCCCAGAATGAATAACTTAGGAAGGAGTCATATACGAATTAGAGATATTGTTAGGTATGCAGGTATTGGGTATCGAGACAAAGTTGGTGACTGTCGGCAGATAGCCGCAGCCAGTCCCCGATAATGTCCTTAGTTCGTTATCGTCCAGGTCGCCCGGCAGTTTATCCTCTAGAAGGATGTTTTTTTGTTGGTTTTTTTTTTTGTTTTTTTTATGCTTTCGTGATTCGTAAACTTGTCGTAACCTTTGTTGCCAGTGTTGAGACCGCCAACGGAGTCAAAACACAAGAAAGAGGTGGTATTGCCCTAAAAGAACATATTTGGCCGGCAGAGGGGTGAAGAGGCTTGACAGAGCAAATGCAAGGCTCAAAAATTCAACACCAAGGACTCCGAGGTCGAAAAAAAATTGGAAGTTGCAAAATCTCGCTCAGACGAAGGAGCAAAGGAAATCGTTTAAAATACAGAAACCATGGTTGTAAAGATGCAGTGAGTCGCGGGGGCGGTCGGCGGTAACGGTGCAAAAACACTAGTAGTATCTTCGTCTCCGAGATTTCTTCACCATGGCTTGTTCGATGGCGCTGTACGCCCTCGGGAGACAAGACAGGCTTTCGATAAATTCCTCGGCCTGTACGCGGAGCTGATTCGAGGCGAGGAAGAGAGTTTCGAGGGTTTGCTAATCACCAACCAGTTAGTTAAAGCCCAATTGGAAACGTCGAGGGATCGGGTACCATGGAGTGGCCTATACCTTGGTGGTGGAGGTGGTGTTATCCTGATATGCTATCGACGAGGCGAGCTTGATGAGGTCCTGGTAGGGGTACCACGTTAGCAGTTGAGGCGTGGGAAGGCAGACGATTGAAGGACGGACATCGTCTTTGTAGCCAAAGTCGAGGCACGATATTCTGCTCCCGTTCATGGAAGCGGCTGTGGATCACCTGCGTACGGCGATGGCTGGCGTTCGATAGCTGGGAGGTTGAAGGATGAGGGTTGAACTGAGGTGTTGTCTCGGCTGTTGCGATGGCCTGTTTGCTCGCCTCGCAAGCTCTGCTGTGGACACCCGAGATGGTTCGACTAACGAGCTCGATAGGCCGTATTAATTGGTCTGGACTTCCGTCCAATTTCGAAAATATACGGGGCGATGCGATGTCGTGCTAGCCAATTGGCAGTCAATTGGTTTCGATTGGTTCGTCGGCTGGTTTATTTCGGCGGGGGAGAGAGAGAATTTCGATAAAGGCGGATTGGCGATTGTGTCTGCACTGGAGAAGCAGAGGAGCTCTGTTTTCTAATTGGGGGGGCAGGATGATCCTTTGTAACAGTCGGATCTGTGATCTCTTCTCTCACAAAATCTGGCTGCAAAGAGCCTTGATAGTAGTAGAGTTTTGTGGCCGGTGGGGTGATAGCGCTCGTAAGGCGCCAGCGTTATACAAACGGAATGCAATCTGCGGAAAGGGCTGGAACAGAAAACCAAGAAGCTTATTGCTGCAATCGAGCGGTAAAAGAGAATCAAGTCCGACGGCGGGAAGAAGAAGAAGAAGAAGAGTGCTTTGGGCAGCGAGCTAGGAGGACTGCATGCATGCAAAGGGCGATGCAGTGCTATCTTGCAAGGAAATGAGGGACTCGGAGAGAGGGAAGCTTGAGATACAGCAGTAGCACGACGTCTGCGCCCGGCGGTACGACGGAGATGGAGGCCCGTTTGGTCTGTGTAAGGAGCGGATGTCCGCCCCGTGTGCGGAATCTGAGTGTGCGCAGGAATCGGATCTGGAGAGGCGTCGAGATGCCAACTTGAGGAACAGACAATTCGAATACTGCCGTTCTTCCTGAGGAGCCGAGTCAAGCGACTGTGGGTAGCTGGAGCTGTGGGGGGGATGGCCGGATGTCAGTGGTTGGAAAGTGGTGTGGTTGGGCTGTTTCAAACAGCTGTAAGTCTTCGCTGGCACATCTGCAGCTAGATACATCTGTTCCTAGCAGGCTGAAGGGAAGCGGAGCTGTCCGTGAACTGGGCTAATGCAAGAGACGCATGAAGCCCAAGCAACGTGATTGTGCCAAGGCCGACGTTGTATGGCCGTCGATGATGCCAGCCCAAGTGCCATTGGAGGATATTTTGATATTGCCTGCAGAAAGGTCGACGCCGCGCAGCTGCAGCAGGGAATCGCACCCAGCGGGGGACGTCGGGACAGACATCCACAGCCTGGCAGCGGCCTGCGTCCACTCGTGCCGACCTGGTGTCTTCGCGTCCAGCCTCCAGAGCAAGTATCCGCAAGAGAGCTCATCTTCGAAAGCTCGGTCGATGTCGTGAGATCATGTCGTGGGATCGGATGACGGTCTCTTGTGCAACGCCGAGCCCGGTCAGGTGCCAGCGCGATCGGCCAAGTCCGCGTTGGCCGGGCACGACGCGTCAACACAGCCTGAGACACGCAACACACCCCTCCAAACAATCCAAGTGCGCAATCCCGCTCCGCCGCCCGTCCCGCATCCACTTCCCTGTCTCAGTCGGACTCCCCGGGGGCCTTGTTCTGCTGCCTGCCTTCACGATGCCTCCGACGCCCTCGTAATATACCACCGTTCCTTCCTGCCACCGCTCTTTGTTTACTATCACCATCCTTCCCATCTGTCGACGAGATGGAGGACTACCCTTCGCCGTCTGGGGCACAGCGTCCCAAGTCCAAGTTCTCCTACAAAGACCTCCTCCAGATGTCGCGATACAATGTCAATTCTCCGCTCCGAGTCATCGCTCATATGTACGTGCATTCCTACCATGCCCCTGATTGGACCAGCCGTTGCTAATTGATATCCACCAGCGATCTGGACGCGTTCTACGTGTGTCTCTCCAAGACACAGATACCCCCGGTACAATCTACTGACTGACCTCTACCGCAATACAGGCCCAATGCGAGATGGTTCGCCTCGGTGTTCCTGAAGATCAGCCGCTGGCTGTTCAGCAATGGGACGGTACGCACCCACATTCCATATGGTCCATCTCAAATGCTCATCCTTCACAGCCCTCATTGCCGTCAACTACCCCGCTCGCAAATACGGTATAACGCGAATGCGCAACGTTGCCGAAGCCAAGCGCAAATGCCCAAACCTGCTCGCAGTCCACGTCGCAACCTGGCGTGTCGAGGATGGCCAAGCGGTTATGGGCTACCACGGTGACAGAGGCGCCTCCATCGCTACCAACAAAGTTTCTCTAGACCATTATAGACGCGAATCGAAGAAGATTCTGTCCATCTTCCGGAGTAACTGTCCAAAAGTGGAAAAGGCCAGCGTAGATGAAAGCTTTTTGGACCTGAGTGGAATGGTATTCGAGAGATTAGTGAAGAGACACGACGAGGAGTTGGGCGTTATCGATGGGGAACTCGTAGCGCCATATGGCGATACGACGGAGAAACTGCGATTGCCCGAAGTGGCTGCCGTGGACTGGGCCGATAGCCATCTGGTTGATCTTGACGGCGGCGAGGATGCAGAAGAAGATGCCATCGATTGGGACGATATCGCGATCGGTATCGCAGCCGAGATTGTCAGAGATATACGGCAGCAAGTGAGAGACAAACTTGGGTACACTTGGTAAGCTTTGCATCTGAAACTAAACCTCATATCACTTAGCCCTGCTAACAAGCGATATTCTATCCATTTCGTAGCTCCGCAGGTATTGCTCGCAACAAAATGTTAGCCAAACTCGGTAGTGGCTACAAGAAGCCTAACCAACAAACAATTGTGCGAAATCGTGCTGTTGCTCAATTCCTTTCCGATATGAAGTTCACAAGCATTCGAAACCTAGGAGGGAAATTGGGATCAGAGGTCGCCGCTGCCTTCGCTACAGAGCGCGTGTCAGAAGTCCTTTCTGTCCCACTGGAGACATTCAAAACAAAGCTCGGAGACGAAACAGGCACCTGGCTCTACAAGACAATCCGTGGCATTGACACAACCGATGTTATCACTCGCACAGAAATCAAAAGCATGCTTAGTGCCAAAAGTTTCACCCCACAGATCACCAATTTCCAGCAGGGCGAGGGGTGGCTGAAGGTCTTCTGCGCCGACATAATCAGTCGGGTCAACGAAGAGTCCGAAGAGTCAGAACATGCTAATGACGACGAAAATAGCATGATGCCAGGAAGCCAACCAACCTCCCTCCGCAGGCCAAAATCAATGACGCTACATCACAGACACAAGAGAATCACAAAATCACGACAGGCTCCTATTCCGCTTGGTAGATTATTTGACGAAGACTTACTGCTGCCTATCGCCAAGAATTTGTTGAAGCAAATCGAACAAGAAGGGTGGTGCTGGCCATGCAACAACCTGTCACTTAGTGTTGGCGGATTCGACGACGTCGGCAGAGGTACCAATCACGGCATTGGAGGGTGGCTAGTACGCGGGGATGAAGCGAAGATGGCGAAAGAGGCAAGCGCAAAGAGGCTCCATGAAGATAGTGGTGCGCCTGAGCCCGCGGGGCGAGAAACAAAGAAACAGAAAGTAGGAATCAAGACCTTCTTTCAGAAGGAAGCCGGCGCGTACGAAAGAGACGACGACGAGAGAATATTTTATTCAGACGAAAAGGATGAATTTGCGTTCGACGAGGACACGTTATACTCCGACCCGTTGAAAGATATCAACATTGAAAGCAACCAGCCAGTGGAGTCATCTCCCCGAGCTGCGAGCACTGAGAAATCAACCACCCCACCAACTTTGCGGACCAACTCGTCGAGCAGAACCCGTTTCTTTTCTAAGGAAACGACACCCAACATCGGGCCCGTATTACCTGCAAAACATACGCCCCAGGAAACCACAGAAATGACATTTCCCTGCTCTCGGTGTAACAACAAACCCATTCAACTACACCAGTTAGACGAGCACTCTGACTGGCATTTTGCAAAAGACCTATTAGAGGAAGATCGCATCCGGCCAAATAGCGCGGGTGCCGCATCAGCGTCGTCAGATGACGGGAGCAAATCTGCAAAGGTAGGCGAGAAGCAGCAACAGCAACCATCATCGCAACCAACATCTACACCGCCGGTCAAGCGCGGAAGAGGTCGGCCTCCAAAGTATGCCATCGTACAATATGGCGAACAGCCGTTGGAAAAGGGACAAAAAAAGTTGGCATTTGGGAAATGATGGTGTAACCGGGTTTAAAACGCTGCGGTTGGAAGATAAATACTATATGCATACGCCCGGCTGGCGTACCACACGATTTTACCTACGGCGATGCCGGTTGTCGCTGCCGCCAAAACAGGATAACCCCCTATCAAGTCCGAGGAGCACGTGAGCCTCTAGGGTGGTTTTATCGTCATACCTACAGATAACAGGTATCGCCTCTCAGGTGCTACAGCTGACATCCGGGTAAGAGGCAAGCCGCGTGGGGTCTACGAACAACATTAGATGTATTGTGATTAGGCGATGTTGGTTCGCTTGACCAACTTGCGGACGGTATGGGCGCATCCCCCAATCACCAACAGGTGCTATTGCTGAAGAATGCATCATTTAGGTTGAAAGGATGACAAAATTTGACAGAGGAAGTGGTCGGCGCACGAATTTTCCATTATCAGAGTTATGGCAATCGATTTGCTCGTCATTGGGGGCAAGCCATAACACCGGCATGATTATGGTCCAGTCAGGCAGTCGGCGCAGTTGTCACGCCTCGAGTTGACCCACAAACCGCACAGGTTGGAAGAGTTTCGATGTAGTTTTATACCAGACAGATTGATAATAAGATTGCTTCATATTTTTGCAGTTGCGCTGCTAGCAGCCGTCTAAGCAATCGATGCCCTTTCCTACGAAGCGCATTCTAAGATTTATGGTATACCAGCACGCTATAGAGATGCATCAGTATTATAATTACGCAAGTTATCAACATATAGAGGCCGCGAAAGCCAATCCATCTAATCTCCTCCCGCGCCGCTCAGTTTACGGTCCACCTCTGGTTTATTTGCTTCTTCCGCACCTATAAACCACACAAATATTAGCATTGGGATACACCACACTCCGTTTCGGTCTGATGTCAAGACATACCATAGGCCGCATGAATAATGTGCCGAATCCGACAGCTACGACACTCAAAATCAGTGTCAGTTTGTTGAAGCCTCTGCCTAATATATCAAACGCCTCACTCGGGCTCGTTCGAGTCCCAAATATATCAAGCCCCCATGCAACCACAACGCTCGTGCTTTCCAAAAGACTCGGCGTTGTGATCACGCTCTTGACTCCAATCACCTCTCGTGAATGCGATAACGACCCGCGCTGATGATCTACTCCTAGGAATGGCTCATATTTGAACAGTCCCTCCTCCTTCTCATCGTTGTTCGGGTCACGCCCCACAGGCCGTCGCGGATCCAATACTCGTTTGTTAATCGATAATAGAGATCCGAGTTGCGGGGCGGCCAGGAGGACGGCGCGGGTCGTAATCCCCTGTCGGGTAGTCGTCGTTGCTAGTGCTGAGATTGAGTGCGGAAAGACAAATGCCTGGGACATGGCGTAAGGCGACGTCGAGCGTGGTTGGTCGTAAGAGGAGGCCTTGGGCAGCATCAGGCGCCCCGGGTCATTCTTGGCGGGCGATGCAAAGAGGTCCGTGACAACAATGTGGGTGCCCCTCGCGGTGGACTTGGAGTAGTACGAGTAGACGTACCAGTTCTCAGCCATGGTTGCAACAACGGGGCGGGTAGTGTCCACATCAGCTTGAGTGGAGGTGTGCAGCACCACGCCGGAGACAGAGTCGAGCAGGTAAATGTAGACAGTGGACGATGACTCTGTCGAGGCGATGACCAGCGCAAGATGCGAGTTGACGTACTTGTAAAGGACGGAGCGGTCGCCTAGCACTTTGCCTATCGATGCGATGGGATCGTGTGCGGGACGGGTGGTGACAGATACGATCTTTTGGCTAGTGGGGAGTCGGAAGGACCAAGATTGAGTGAGGAGAAGGCGGCCACCCACCGTGGGCTTCGCGGTGTAACCGCAGATGCCGCCCCTGTTTTCGCACCTCCGAGAGATTGTGATGTTTGTGAGGGCCTTTCCCAGCTCGTTTTCGTCCTGATCAGGCCAGTACCAGCCTTTTGCACCTTCTTTCCCGGGGATGGCGATAATCCAACGCTGGTCAGTAGTTGTGGATTCGACCGTCATGACGCTGGCGGAGGGTAGGATTGAAAAGGAAGATTTCTTGAGGCCCTTTCCACTGACAGCATCGATTTTGAAGATATCACCGGACGAGAGGACGACTACGACAACGCCTTTGCCAAAATGTAATATCCCTTTGATGTCTTTCTCCATGATTTCCGGTTTCGCAAGTGGAAGCGTCCAGACTACCTGGCCCTGGTTGGCTGTATCGATCGCGGTCACCCAGCCAAACCTGGTAACGAAGACAACGAACTTGCGGAACCCGAAGGTGTCCTTGGCCGCCAATGCATCACTTGTGGGCTTCTCACCAATCCCTGCGATTCCAAGGATGCTCTGCTGGAACCTGGCAATCCATGCGGGGAGATATTTCAGGTCGTTGATATGGCGGGCAACGCGCTTCAAGTACGCTGTCACCACATTGCTTACTTCTTCCGCATGGAGAGCCCTCTCTAGGCTATCTTCCACTTCGTGGATATCCACAAATTCAGCAGCAACTGCGGACGCCAGAGCTTCCTGTCGGGTCCATACGATTTCACCGTTGCGGACAAGAATGACATTACCGTCGGCAAGGGTGATCGCGGCTCGAACGGCGATGGCGCCATCCCTACGCTTGGCTACTTCGGTTACAACGTGAAGCGGTTGTGCGGGAAGCAGCTTAGGGAACTCGAATCTCGTGACCGGCGTGTTTGATTCAGTGTCATAGACGCGTATATGAGAACGACTGATTCGAGTAGCGTATATGCCGGAGCCGGAGTCGGACAGAGAGAAGACGTTCACGTCGTTCTCATACGGTAAATCAAGTACCTTGGTGAGACTTCCATCTTTTATGGTGTAAAAATCGGCCCAAGAGGTCGGGACCTCAGGTGACTTTGCCCAGAATTCGATAAATACGAGGTCGGTTGTAACGGCATGGAGCCTGTAGTCGTGCACGTCACTATCAACTTCGATCGACTTGGTGTGCTTTGTGCCCAAGAGGTTGAGTTTGAGGTGCTCAGAGTCCCTGTATGATGTGAGTGGGAGCAGTTGAGGGGTTAAGACATGAGCGTCGGATCGGCCAAAAATGCCGGCGTTGAACTCTTCGAGCTGGGTACCCGTCACTGGCGATATTGCAACCGTCTTGAGCTGGCTGGTTGAAGGGGAGTTCAGAGTGAGATAGAGCCGGTCACCGACCAAGTTGAGGTTCGAGGCAGCATCCTGTCTGATAGCTCAGTTAGCTCGGTGAAGCATGAATGGGTCCCCGGTGCTGCATCGGTCTTACCCCTTGCCAATGACGTTCTCCCACAATAAACCTCCTGAACCTAGCTGAAAGGCTTTAACGTCACCGTTCTTGAAGGCTACCACAAGTTGGTTCTCCGGCTCCGCCGTGACCACATCAGCAACCTCCAGGCTGGATGAGAACTCCCAGATAGCTCGCCCAGTAGCAGCATCCCACAGCGATATGGTTTTGCCAAATACAGATACCACCCTTCCGTCCTTAGACTTCCTCAGGAATGCCGATTTGCTTAGGGCCTCTGTCTCTACCACAGTGCCTTGTCCAAGCTGCTGCCGCCATACTTGGGATCCGTCTTTGGGATTGATTGCGCCAATTACCAATCGGTTTGAGAGAGTGTAGAGTAGCGAGCCGACTTTGCCAGCCGCAGCTTGGTGGAAGAAGGTACTCGACGGGTCTAACGGGGTGCCGAACAGCTGCAACTGAAAGTCTGTATGGAAAGCTTCATCTTTGAAGACGGCTTGACACGGTGAGATGACCAAGCACCCAGCGAGCAGGAGGTAGTGGAGCGGATTGTGCCGCATCCACATTGTATCGGAGGCCTACGCTAGGCGGTGCTTTGGTGTGGTCAAGGGCCGCGACACGAGGTATGGCTGAGGCGGGGGGTCGTGATATCCGGTGGGGTCTGTCCAGAGTTGTCGGAAGTTGTGCTCGTCGTTCTGACGGCTCCACGTGTGGCAGTGCATGGCTTGGCGGCCTGTAAACTGTGGCAACGCAACTTTGGTGGGAGCAACTTCAGCCTCATCGATGTCGATGACCTGAACGCGACCTTCAACCTCAGCTGCCCATAAGAGACCCACAAGCAAGACAGTACTGCCCGGCCCCAGAGCGCTCGTCAAGGCCGCTCTTCAGCGTGTTCGGCTACCGACGGCACGACCTTCCTGGTACACTCGGATTCACATCCAGCACGCTGGTCTGGCCACTGACGGCCCTATCGCCAAAGCCTCAAGCGAACGCTATCACCACCATCATTGGCCTCTCTGTAACTACAAAACAGCAGATACCGAGCCGGCAGATCCTGCGTGCACCACCTGATCTCTGCAAACTCTTCATCGGCTTGGTGGAGAGGGGAAACGGCATGCCAAAATGCATTGGTGCGCATCAACTTGGGGCTCCGCGGTCCTGTGACCTCAGGTTTCTTTTTCCAAGCATCAACAGGCCTTCAATATGCATGCTGCAGGACATCGCCAATAACCTCACGAATCAGGCCGATTGGGTCGAGGCAAATGAGTTTTGGCTGATAATCTATCCATGCGAGAGCCCGCCTCTCTCCGTGCCTTCCGCAAAAGCCAAGCTCCGTCTCGGGAGTCTTCCCCTTGCGCCAAAAAGAGTGCGATCTTTTGGCCACAGCTGAAGCCAGCGCTTGAGATATCGCTCTAGACTTGACAAATCGCAACTTCACAGGTCGAGGCACAGGTATTAAATGTTTACGACTCTAAGCCCTGGGCTACTCCATCTGCTCAACTCTGGCAAAAAGAGCTCGAAGTCAACTCTGTTGAGAGGCCGGCCGGCTTCGATACATGGGGTTGTTGTTCCCTAGACCTGGCCGGCCTGGGATCTAGGAAGACTCCCCTGTTAGACAGAGAATGGGGGTTCTTGACGCTGTTGAGCTTTTTGTCTGGCCACGGGGCCGTTTGCTCGGCCTTTTGGCATGGCCAAGCTTTCCACTCAAACATACCCGCGCCGTTTGGCCACCAGCAGCAGACCAAAAACGACTCAAAAGCCTAAACCTCTCTCCCCATCACTTGATCAGTCAAAACATTTTGCCTTTGGGCTGCTCTGCCCATTCTTTGTCGCTCCGCCTGTCAAATCATGTCGCGAGGGCAGTTTAATTGCTTTTGCTCAGATTGTCCCGCTGCGACAACATGGCCGAACTGGAGTTCACCGTCAAGCTGACAGCTTTCGGGCCCCAAGCCATTTCCGGGTTTCTATGGACCCGTGTTCACCCTCACCAGTCGTCTTTAACCACTTAATGAGGCGGCAGGCTGAACATGGTTACTTTCCAACATTGCAGCGGAGGGGCATTTGCAGGCACCCGTTCATAGGAGCATTCCAGCTAGGCCAAGTTAGAACAGGAACAACCATTCAGCCCACAGCCTCCGCAGGAGTTGCAACCTGAGCTCTTATAAGAGCAGGTCTCCAGCGGCTTCTTCTGTTGCCCCAGGCACAAGCTTAAGCGAAGCAGCATCAGATGCTCGTCTAGATTTACGACTCGCGTTCTACGCGGGGGTCGCAAACCTCATGGTTCTTCACAAGTTTTTGTACCAGGTATTTACAAAAGGCCTACCCTCTCTATTATATGAGTAATTTAGCTTAGTTGCTCTTCCTCAAGGAAAAAAGAAAACGAAGGGTGTGTCTGAGTTGTTGGTCCGAGCTGCTGGCGGGAGGAGCCCTTCAGATATCTGCAGACCAAAAGATCCCTTTACAAGCGATAGTTGTTAACTGGACATCAGACTAGGATATTTATTGCCTGTGCCCTCCCTCAGATCTATTCCTTCTAATCCCCGCAAGCCAAGAAGAGATTTTCGATCAGCGCAATAGCTTGAGCTTTGGAGAACAGTCTCGAACCAGCACATGCAAAAGCAAGGCCTCAAGCCGCCAACCCTGCCTTCAGTCAACCACAAACTTCAAACCTTCTAGATGGATTAGCGCCCCAAAACCCTCGGTAGATGATCACCATCGGGAATTAGAGAGGCTATCATCTACAACGGTGCCGAATCATTATCTTGCAGTCCAGCCAGACCAGCGCCTTTCGAAGGGGCAAGGTAGCACTCTGTCTATCTGTGATATCTACAATTAAGCTTTCATCAACCTCCAATCACCAACAACTACTTGGGTCTGTCGTAGCAATTGACCGCTGCATCCTTGCCGTCGGATAGCCACATTCTGGCCCCTTTCGAAAACAGCGGGCCAACAAGATAACCTAAGTCCAACGTGGGTATTGGATATTCTGCAGGAATTCGAAGGCGTTATTTCTGCTGCTGCCGCCTCCCAAAACCTGAGGGCTCCCCGCGCAGTTTGTCCAACAGCGCAAGGTTAAATTTGCAGAGGATTTTTTTTTCCTGGTATCCACTCTGGTTCGGAAACGACAATTGTCGACAAAGCCAACACATCCTACATCAGAACATTTTTATCACGATCGGTTTACTCGATCTCTGCTTGCGGCAAAGTTGGGGGACTGCAACCCGCAAGCTGACGAATACCCCACGGAAACGTGGAATACACTTCCTAACTTTACAACTGGGTTCTAAGGATCCTCCGTAGCGCGCCAATTCGCGGGGAACTGGCTGACATTCACGAGGACGTGAAACTAGCGGCGGTCCAGCCCACAATCCGTCATCTGACAACCGCCCGAGAACCTTTCCTTAAATAGGGGCTTAACCACATCGCGATATTAGCTGAAAGTCCACGTGGTCCTCCCTGAAAGATATACCTTGCATAAATCTGCAGCCTCGTACGGAGCAGACAACGCTACCTTTCTTTGTCCCCAGTTGAATTCCCCGGGCCGATGCTGTCCGAGTGTTCTTCAACTTTCGACCCCTCTCTCGTTTTACATTTCTCCACAATCTACTAGTCGCCTTTATATCCATTTCCAACCTTTCTTATACATTCGTTTTTCTTTTTTCCTCTTGCCCCTGCTCCTTGATACTCGCTCGGGCGTCCCCCTCAAGTTGCCCCACGGACCAAAGCTCAGAGCTTACACCGTGAGACACTTTGCAAATTTTATACCACATCGCCAACATCCTAAACGTCTGGCCGTGGGGACGTTGCCATTGATCCCAACGCCCTTCACAGCTACACCTGCTGTCGAACTAGTGCTACTCAACATTCACGATGATGAACCACGGGCTACCCCAAATAGTCAACAGCCGACAGTCCCTAACGGATGACATCCGTAAGATTGATAAGGTTCAGGTCGAGGAACTCACGCGACTTTGGAAGGGTAAGTCTTCGCAGCTGTCCCGCTCATGCAGAAACCAATCAAGCACGTACACGGCCCCCGAGTACGGGACCACATCTTTGTATCCTAATTCAACCCCCCATCCGAGGACCCGAGCTGGACGAAGGGCATGGCAATCCGCGATAGGACAACCTGGGCTGGACTTGAGGATTAAAGATGCTGGAACCTACTCGATCGCTCACTCCGTTATAACCCAAACTATGATGCTGATAAAGATCCGATGGCATAGTGTATACAACAAACAAGAATGTCATCTCTACTGGTCGCCGACTGGAGAACCTATTTTGGCGGATATTGGGATCGGATCGCATCCAACAAAATATATCTGGAAGCACCGTCGCGAGGATCTTCCTTATGATTGACAAAGGGGAGGAAGCTATTCAAAACAAAGCTTATCAGATCCCCCCTCCACCAAAATCAGTCATCAAGCAAGTTCCTATCGACATATCTGTCCCTCCAACACCTCCTCCAAGCCCATATTCAACGTTCTCGCCTTCCAACAATGTGCTATATCAGCCGTCCCAGACGGCCCTTAGTGCTTCCTTACTACAAGCCTACCCGAATACGCCCCCATCGCCATTAATGCCGCCAGCGGTACCTCCTTCTTCACCGGTGGTACTCTCGGAGCATGCAATCCGACCACTGTTGACGCGGGTTCACCAATCGTACCCGATGTCAACCAACGATACGCAGGTTCAAATTTACCGCGGAATGACCTCAACAAAGGCGAGCTCTGGGTCCAGCCGTCCTCGACGCAAACATAGTTCCGGTATACTGAGAGCTGGCAAAGCAGAAGGGAAGAAACGAATTGGGCTGTCAACCCTAAGCCGGACTACATCGAATTCTTCGAACGCCACCGCGTCTAGCGGGATATCAACGCCTATGACGTCCATTACGGAAACATCGAATATCAATAAGGCACCAGACGATGGGAAAGATGCATCTGAGCCATCGGAGAGTTTTACAAGCGGGCCTACTGCAGATAGCTCCTCACGTAAGAGCAGCGAGGCAGGTTCGGCAAAGAGCAAAGAGGACTGGTTGGTAGAGCCTGATTTCAGAGCAAAATATATCGAGCAGCGCAAGAAGGACAGATTATCGGCTATTTCAGGGAATCCTATTGTCAAAGGCTCTTTGAAAACGAACGCAACGATTGCTACTGCACCTATGACAGCGTTGGCCACACCCCGGACGAAGAAAGGGAAAGGCAGAAGTATCCTTGTGGTAGATTCTGTCGCTCCACTCAAGTCGCCTGATGAGAGCGGGCCAGCTGCGGTGGCTGAAAAATTGACCAGCCCGGCCTCCGGGGCTCTGGCAGGAATGGTTGAGAAAGAGGCATTTGAAAAGCCTGTTTTCCAGAGAACGAAATCGCAGCTATCCCTCATGATTGAGCATGCAAAACGCAATGCTGATGGAGGAATCATGGATGAAGATACCACGGAATTATCAATATCCGAACAGGTGGACGAATCCCCGGAGGTTATACCCGAGGAGAAGGTCCAGTCGGATGACGGTTTTGAAGATGACGAGGAGGACAAACCACTGGAGATGCGGCAACGACTGCCCCCCAAGAAAACGTCAAGAACGAGGCGACAAAAACCCCGCAGTCGAAAGTCCCAGTGACAAAAATAGTGATATTCAAGAGGTCCACGTGTCGGTAACTACTCTCATTACGCTTGTAATGGCAACAACAAAATCGTGGGAACTCTGAGAAGTAATAATAATGCCCCGGATATGCGAAGAGCCCGATAAGACAACAAAAATTCACCATTATAGGGGAGCAGAGCTAAATAAGACCTAAAGCACCAAATCTGTTGAATTTCTAGCGAAAAGCCCAGCACATTTGATACCATGCATGCATTCTGTGGCGTTTGGAATGAATTGTTTTCTTATTACACATCCCTCTTTTGAAAGTGCTGGTGGTTCTTAATCTTTCCGTTGCGGGCCATCTTCCGACCGCGATGCATGCGCATCGATGCTGCTTTCGAGGTTAGCTATAGCCGACTGACTTTCCATGCATGACCGTTTCAATGTCTTAACATAGGATACGCAACCGCAGGCCTGATGCAAGAATCCTATATCTGTATGTTTACGCGACGGCTACGCTTGTTTTCTGGGGTGTTCACGCGTGCGGTTTTCCTGGGGACAGGGTTTAACATTGCTCACTTTTGGCCGATTTTCTTTAGTTTCAAATTAATGTCATGAAGCAATGCGGCTGGGCGGCGATTGATATCTGCGCTTGTGGAATCGCCTAAAAGACGATTCTGATACCAACCCGGTGCATGGGCTTACACCACGCTACGTTTCAATCCACCGTTGTGATATCAAGCAAATGCTTTCCCGAAAGCTCATGCGATAGGTTCTCCAATAGGGTAATAGATCGGGAGCCGCTGTTGGCCAGCGTTGAAAGTAGCCTAGATCGATCGGAGAAGCGCACTATGCCCCTTGATGGTTTCCAATGCCATGCGACAACGATTTCCCGAACGTTGACCGGCATCACGACAAGTCAACTTTGAGGTTTGCTGGTGCCGACTGGGCAAATTGTGCCGTCGACACGACGTTCGAACAGCAGCCCGAGCAGTCACAGCCGACTGACGGCTGCCAAGTTGTGCAACGCCAAGCTGTCCAATTGGAGCTTTTTGTCGAGCGCGCTGCTTCCTATAGCGCCGAGTATAACTATATCGAACAACCACCAACAATAGCTGGACATCCGGTGGCGTGGTCTTGCGATATCCACGAAGGCTTGGGACGATCCGAAGTCCCAGGCCGGGTTGCCGCCTGCACAAAACAAGTCATGGAAAGCCCGCGGGGCGTCCAGTCTTTGAAAGAATATATATAATTACGCGGGCCGCCTGTCGCAAGTATAGAGAGGAATATGCGAATTTCCAATCTCGATTCCCAGACTCAACTGCCTCTTGCGTAAGAAAGCTTAGCCCATAAAGGTGACAGGCTTGCGCAAGCCTGGTACCCTCCGCAATGCTATCGAGCCCGCTTGCCATCGCCATCTTAGCACTCGGCACCTTCCATCAGACGTATGCTCAATCGACGTCGCCGCTCTGCAGCAATTCGACTGTCCTCATCAAGTCTCTTTCCACCCTCAATGCAGCTCAAGAATGTACTAGCGTTGCGGGTGACATTGTAATCGAATATGGCTCCGACTTGCCCAGCCAGATAGACTTCCCTAAACTCCGCCAGGTGGGCGGGTCGTTCCTCTCAATCAGCTTTGATGAGGACATCCGCGCGCAGCAGCTTTCTGCTCCAAATCTCACGGTCATCGTCGGTGACTTTTACATCTCGCGCTGGGATAACCTGACGACGATTGACATGCCGATGCTGAAAAAGGCCAACCGCGTCCGGCTGAACAACCTACCAGCACTGAAATCTGCCAACTTCCTCTCCACAATTTCGAGTATCGATAACAACTACGAAATCCGGAATACCTCGTTGACAGAAATCACAAACTCCAGGCTCACGACTGCCGTCTTTGTCCAGATATTCGATAACCCGCGCCTGAAGAAGGTTGAGCTCTCGGCACTCAGAAACGCATCTTACAACGTCGCGCTCAAGAGGAACCTCCCGGGCTTGCAGGTCTCGCTGCCAGAGTTGCGGGAGGTGTGGTACTTTGACGTCAACCAGATAGGTAGCCTCGCGCTGCCCAGGCTGGAAACTGCTATCGGGCATTTCATCATCAACTCCAGCAGCTTGGAGAGGCTTGAAGCCCCGGCACTGAAGAACGTCGGGACCTGGTTCGATCCGAAAATTATCATCACGGAGAACAAGGGTCTGGTCATTGTAAACTCTCCGAACCTGTCCAACATCTCCCTCCCATCGTTGGAGTCTGTGCAGCTGGATCTCTATATCAGGAACAACCCCGCGCTCAAGCAAATCGATTTCCCATCACTGAAGGATGTGACAGGCAATGTCGTGATCGAGGGGTCGCCAAAGACAGTAACAATTGCGCACCTGGAGCGAGTCGGCGGAGTGTTTTCTCTAGGAACAGACGTTGCACCATTCAATTGCGAACCCTTTAGTCAATTGAAAAATAAAGGCGGAATTCGAAAGGACTATTCCTGCCCAACCTTCAAGGATCCTCCGGTTAGGAAGAGTGGGTTGGCAGCAAAGAATACTTCCCAAGCTGAAATCACAGAGTGGCTTCACTGGCAACATGGCTCTGGCGCCGACAACCTCAAGCCAATCCCTCTCGCTACTGTTTTCTTCAGCTTTGGGGCAGCCCTACTGCTCCAAGCATTTTAATGTTTTGGATACCAATGATGATTGCCCGCAGACTGTAAATAGCCTGATATATCCTATAGAGATTTCGTTTTTTTTCCCTTTCGATTTTGCATATGGCTTGAACCATATTGTAAATTTATAAAAGGCCATTTATCATATCATCAATAATCAACCACTTCATCAAAGACCTTATATCTAGCTGTAGCTATCTGTCCAACCAGCACTCCCACGATTGAACAACCTCAAAATAAGGTTTCTCGGACGTTTCTTGAGCCTCCATGGGTCCAAGCCTCTTCGAGAATCGAGATTACCGAGAAGATCTTGCTTAAAGAATACTGCAAGTGTGACAGCCAAAACCGGGGACTTTCAAACATCTACTTAGTGGGCCACAAGAGAAAGCCAATAGCTCCAACCACACCATTGAAGCCTAGGTTGGTTTGCGAGTCATGATCCCGGTATAGTCGACATCTTTCACTCCCGGGGCCCTAATGTTGAGCGGAGGGCCCTAGAAGATGACCGGGGCACTGGATCATCCATCTCGCCGGGCGCCCCGGAGATGTCGTGTTCAGATGTGAAAAACTCTTCTATATTTGTGAGCGTGAGTGATTTATGCAAGCCGCAAGAAATAAGCGATAGCGCACAAACGTCAATGGAGATACGGTTAAAAGGAGGAGCAAGCCGAGCTTTCATGGTATAAGGAGCAACAGAAAGACAATTGTCGCTCCGCCCTCCCGCTACAACGCCTTGGAATCGAAGCAAGATCTAGATACCGCCAACGGGTTTTGATTTGTCGCTCAAGGATATGCACGGATGAGGCTAGGTCTATAATTTGATAACATATATATCATAAGGATGTGGAGAAAGAGGAGCTGACGGAAGGGGACAAGATATTGACCCTGGTATATACCCTGAAAACTTGAATTTAAGCACATATTAATAGAAGTTGCTAGGGTCACCTAGGCGGGGCAGGTCAGTGCAAGGGTTTGAGTTCCTGAGGGAGAAGAAGGTGCAAACCGAATGTGATATCGGCTTCTTCTACTGATATCGCATTGTATTGTCAAGGGGCAAAGCCATGGTTGGTCCGACCCCCACGCTCGCGGCCAAAGTTGGTCAATTGCTATGTAAGCAGACAAGCAATTGTAGTAAGCGGGCTCACTCGACTCGCAAAATTGGCACTGATCGCCCCCTCTCTCTCTCTCACTTCCTCTCGGGTCTTTGACTTCACAAGGTTTGAAAGGGTCCACATACCCTGTGGTTTGTTTTCAGGGCGTATGCCTGGGTCGCGAGCCAAATCGCATAGGTGGCATGTTTGCAATGCAAGCCATGTAACCAGGCCTTCTGTAGAGCCACGTCTGTTGACGCTGTAGGCGTACTTAATTGTAAGTCACGATGATATCATGAGTAATGCCCAATGCACGGTTCGCAAACCAACTCGGTTGACGCATGCAAGCACGTTGGTGACGGCTGCCCGATTGCTGGCTTATATCAGAGTGACGAGACCAAAGTGGACTGCTGCTAATATAAGACCCGTGCAGGCACAGGTGGGCCCTTTGTTTGAACGCCTGAGGACCACCCTGCATAGGAAGAATGTGGATCGCCAACGAGGTGCTCTGGAGAGAGGGGTTGATATCCAACCATTTCCGAGATTATAACCACTTGAGCCAGCGAGCCAGCTCCCCTATCACGAGAATTCCTAGAACTTCGTCGACGGAAACCCCGGGAAGCGAGTGCGGCGGGTGAAAAGGTCGATACGGGTGAAGGGGAGTGGGCCTATCAGCGACTAGCGCCGAAAATGCGCAGACAATGATGAAATTGTGCGTTCATTTTGGGGATTAAGCGATAGTCTGATTCAAAGGCCATCGGAAGAGGCTTAACGTGGACCAGAGAGTGGAGGCTTCGCGAGGCCTGAGTGCTATGGTTCGTCGACAGATGCGTTATTTCGTCATGGGACAAAGTGGGTTTAGAAAATGACGGACGAGGGCACACGCGTACAGGTGCATGTACACCCAGCGGTCATGCACCGTGGGCTTGCCAACCCTCGTTTAATTTGCATTAGACCGCAAAGCAAAGCGGACGAGTCGACGCGGAGCTATTCTTACCACTGCTCCCGGCTGACGACGAGAGCCCGAGATATTGGCGTGGTTGGGCTATTTGCGGAGTTGAGGATTCGGCGGGTTTGCAATCTTCCACCTGTCGTGTGAGGTATACATACAAAGCTGGCTGTAGTGACAGCTACTTAAGTAAGTACTAACTATAGCTGATGTTTGTGTCACCACCGATTCGCCATTTAAGCTTTGATCGCTGCTGTGCATTTCCATTATCAACTGATCATGATCAAGTGCCGGTCAACTTCTCCGACCGCAAGCATCCCTCCGCCGGTACTGGCAACGTAACGCCCCGGTAGGTTTCTCCCGAGTCGATAACAGCTATCGGCTTGAGCCCGCGCAAGCTCAAAGCTAGAGGCGACGAAGAGTAGGCCATGTCGGTCAAGTACAGCCAACAGGCTAGCTAACAACCGTAGCGTCTGCGCTGAGCAATAACCGATAGAAAGGAGTTAAGACCTGCAAGTCGCTAAAGTCGAACCAACTGAGGGGAGCTCAGATGTCGAGGTACATGTACATGTGCTCGGTGCATTCTTGGCCCCCCCGTGTCTGCAATGCGCGAGAATATGACAGGCTTGGTGCCACGGGATAAGTTTACCTCAATCGTTTGTTTGCGGGCACCTCTGTGCTCTTTGCGCATTTTCCCGTTGACGATATTATATGTACACACATGTACACACAGACATTCCCTGGGTTCGTGACTGTCTGCATCGTCCTTAGGGTTGATTTGTCGGCCTCGATTCCTCCATTTTCGAAAATAACAGAAGAGGCCGGATTAGGTCCTGCCCGCGGAGAAGGTTCTTTCCGGATCTCGATATCTTGGAACGGGTAAGGTGAGGCGCTGGCGTCTGCCGGGATTCGAGGTCAGGTCGTACGGTCACACAACCAGGCGTGCGGTGAAACTATACAATTGTGATTCCAATCACAACTGTAGCTGCTTTTCAAACTCGGTATACTGGTACCTCAACTACAATCGGTATCCTCGCCGTTCCCGTTTGCGGCAAGCTAGGCACCAGAGCACCAGAGCACCAGAGCTAGCTCAAGGTGGACCAGGCCAGCTTCGCACCGCATTCACTCCCAGCCTTTGGAAACCCATCCTTGTCTCCGTCTGCGGGAAGACATCAGCTAGCGGCATCTCTGGAATGCTGATTCCGGGACTTCCCAACGCTCTGATTGGATGGTCATATTTTCGCCTCAAGGTACCGCCACGAAAACGGGGATAATCAAAAACCGGCGTCGAACCAGGCGCAAAGTCTACCTCGCAGGCTGGACCCAAGTTCTGAATACTGGTTGCTGGTATGCATTCTCCGTAGCTATGCCAAGTGCCCGTTTTGGAAATAGTTATGGCGCAAGTTGTGAGATCGGCCTGATCCTGGGGTCCAGACATTGCATCGATATCTGCTCGGCCTATTTCCCCAAATCTAAAGTCGTGACATGACTGCATAAACAGATAATAGCACATTTGCCACCCTATATGTATATGCGCCGAACTGTAGTGACATATATAGTGTTCGGCCATCGGCTTTACCGCCGTTGATCTGGATTCGATATTAAATCCGTTACGCGTGACTTGGTATCGTGTTTCGTACTCGCCGTGCAAGTTAGCCAGTCGAGAAGCCAAAATTTCAAATCAAGTATCGGGTGCAACCACTTTCTATGCCTGATATTTATCGTCACGATGATATATACGATATACAATGCTATGGATCGTACGAGCCTAGCTGTTCAGAACAATTACTCAAGTAGTTTCGGTGCCAATCTGCGGCTAGCACTGGTACTACTTGCGCCACTGCATATATATGTAGATGTCTCCAATCCTGTAGTTGTGATATCAAGGCGGGATCGATTGATAGGTGCCTTATCTGCCTACGCATACGGGTATGCAGTCGTTTAACGGTACTCAATTGCAAGTTAGCTATGATCCACTTGCCTTGCTAGCCTTGTGGCCAGGATAGCCCAGTAACTGACAGCGATTGTGAACATAGACATCATCCATGGATCCAGGTCAGGTTTACGAGGGGTTGGTCGATATCGCCCGGTGACGTCTTGAGGTTTCGGGAAGCGTTGTTAAGATATATGTGCCTATACGCGCATGTAGACGCGCATGCGTCCTACTGTAGATCTATAGACATATCGTCTTACGGCATTTCGACAACTATAACCCTACAGCTCGTCGCGGAGCTTCAACTGGTGTTGCCAACTCTAGATCTCACGTATTTTGCCTTTTGTCGTTGTCTGGATTATAACGCACATTGCAACCAAACACCCGGCCACCTTTCCCCTTCGAAACCATGTCAAGAAAACCATCAGCTTCCAACATCAGTCTTTTCAGGAAACGGTGCGCATACGGAGAGTTACACTACTCCGCATGGAACTAACGTATTCCACCGGGAAGTGGGACACACCGGGAAGTGGGACACCAAAAAGCATGCGCTGCTTGTCACATAACCGATATTTAATAAAATCATTTAAAAATTTCAGATCTATTATAAAACAGTTTATTCTAGCAGCATGTAAATTTATAGAGATTTTCATGCTAAAATGGTAGCGTGGCACTGGTATTTAGTACAAAAAAGATGGTTTTTTTAGGTAACTTCAACAACAAATTAAACAAGCTATCAACACCACAAAAAATATATTATTATAGTCTACATAGCCAGGAGAGAGCAGTACACCATTTTAAAATTATATTAATAAAAAAAAAAAGGTAGGCAGCCTTTAGGGCAACCCTAGAAGTTACTAATAGTCCCTTATAATACTATATATTACTATCTATATCTATATAGGGCGTCTATATATCACTATCACTATTATTATTATTAATTTCAATATACTGGTTCTCCTGTGCTTTCCAGGGATACCTATAAGTACGGCTATATACCACTTATCTACTACTA